>LLCB01000070.1:0-213931 GCA_001414345.1 Hymenoscyphus infarciens | reverse complement strand
CTCTATACTTATATATAAATCTTATATAACTAAATTAAATTATATATATACTAAAAAGGCTCTAAATAGGCTTAGTCTACTTCTATTTCTAGCTAAGATATTCCTAGAATTCCTAGAATTAATCCTAGAATACTAAAATTTATTATATACTAAATAGTTTTAAAACTACGTAGTTTTATCTACTAAAACTAAACTAACTAACAGTTCTCTAAAAAAATTAAAACTAAGTAAAAAAACTAAAAACTAACTAAGTAGCTACTTAGTTCAGTTAGTTCTATAAGAACTATATAAATCGACTTTACTAGTAAAAGAATATACTAATAAGCTATGTTTTAACTTTCCCCGCCTCTTTTGTTATCCTAGCCTTCTTATATAAGCCTTTCCGGTCCCGCCTCTAATCTATAGCTATCCTGTCTTCTTATATCCTAATATATCACTTCTTCTTTCTACTCCTATCCTCCTCCGAGATTTAATCCGCCTATTCGATCCTATCTTAGAGTATCGGATCTACTACTCCTTACTATAGATAGAGGCTAGGCTAGGTATATACTAGCCTATAGTCTTATAGGTGTTTTAGTAGTTTTAGTAGAATCCTTATTTTTAATACTTCTAGAATTAGTCTATAATATTATACTTTCACTTAGCTTTTTGCTTATTTTAAAGCTTTTTACTTATTTTACTACTTTTATTATACTTTGCCTTTCCTCTTCTATCTTATCTACTCCTAGATAGCTTATTCTTTCCTCTCCTAGCCTCTCTTTTTACTTTCCTAGCTACTTCTATTCTGATTTAGTAACTATCTTGCCTAATCGAGCCTAGCCTGTAAGTGAAAATAGCCTATCCTCTCCTATCTATTTAGGGGGGGGGTATCCTATCCTATCTAGAGCTCTAGGCTGACTTAGGCGGGGAAAGCTAAAACACTGCTGATAAGCTATCTCTCTTTGAGGAATATGCCTTGAGCTCAAGTATCATAGAGTACATAAGAGGCTGCTAGGATTTACTATAGCTTCTTTTCGTCTATTATCACTTACAGTTTTGCAATCATTTGACCTTCTTGTCCTATCATCATTTTGAGCTCTCCGATTCTTCAACCACCTTCAGAAATACATAGATATTACATCACAATGCATTTCATCAAGACCGCTCTGCTTCTAGTAGGAGCCAATGCAGTTTTATCTTTGCCTTTGGACGAGTCAGGAACCTTACACCATCTTGTTGCGCGTACAGCTCGCTAGGACAAAAGCTGTGACCGCAAAATTCCTGGCACTGCAGCGACAGGACCTACTCGGAGAAGGCCAAAAAGGCCTTTGGCGACGCCAATCAGATTGCCTCTACGGCGCAGTTTGGAAAAGACTCGAAAGGAAATTCCTTCACCGTGAGTACTGCGTAAGTGTTCTTTTACCTCCTTCCTGGTTTTGTTGTAAAACAAGTCAGCTAACTCATCTATCTAGGTTCTCCCATTGTTTTGGCAATGGCGAAAAAGACCAGGTCAAGAAGATGATGCAGATCATATATAATAGCCGTCTCCTTGCAGGCAACAACGATGGGGGTCAGGGCTATTTGATTGAGAGTGAGTGTTCTCCAAGTTTATTTTCCACCTCTTGGTTGTTTGGTCGCAAGCCTGGCAGGCCTGCATTTGCTTACCTTCCAACATTGCACTAAATTCACACAGCACGATGAAATGAAACGAGCACAGTTTTTTGGAGAAATGCCCACCAGCAGCGTTCACATCTGGTCGGAAATGGCCGCCGGATGAGCCTCGTAGGTATATGAGATACCATCGCAAATCTGTAATACAAACCACAACCACAATTTGAAAAATTGCAAGCTTCGATCCAGAGACTAATTAGTGAGTGATTGATGGATCTTCAAGTATTTTTATTTCACATTTATGAGTATCTTCTAGCTCTTGTGAAGTTGTGAGGTGGTGACACAGGGCGGTACGGAAATCCGACAATCGAGCAAAGTCTTCAAATCCAACGACCACCTCTCGCACACCGTCCATATCCAGCAACAACACCAATCTTAGCACATACGACCATAGACTGAGGAGAATTGGGCATCCCGTCCGCTCTGCCATACACAAGCCTCAGATCGGCAGATTAGTAGTTGGGTGGGTGACCACCAGCGAATACCTGCTGTTGTATGTTTTTGAATTTTTTTATTCTATTATACTGAAAATAGGAGGCCTCTACTTCCAAAAGTGGCTTGCTCATTTGAACCTTTTTTCTCTGTAGGTAAGCTACTAACTAGGAAATTTCAGCTATATACGACTAGATTATCTTAGCTCTTAACTCTTCTATAAAGATTTCAAATTTAATTCTTAGTTATCTTCTCTTACCTCTTCTACTACTCTACTAGTTAGCTTTAGAGATTTATATATTTAGGATTTATTAAGTAAAGTAAGTAAAGAGAGTAACTATTTATATAATTAAGTAAAAGTCTAATTATTATTTATTAATCTTTTTAAAGAGTAGTAGATATATTAAAGTAAATATAGCTTAGAGGTTTTAAAGCTTAGTATAGTTATTAATAAGGTTATATTTAAATAAGACTAAGTTTACTATATAAATTAAAGATTTAATAACTATACTATTCTTTATAAGTCTAAAGCGTAGTAAATAGTTATATCTATTATACTATATTCTAGATTTCTTAATCTATACTTCTAAGATAATATTAAAATAAAAACTCTTAATAATAGTAATATTAGTAAGCGTTAGATCTATAGTATTACTTCCTCTCTTACTCTTAAGAACGTTCTTTATAACTCTTATTCCTATTCTACTAATTAGAATACTAGTTATTCCTAATTCTATTATATTATTAGAGCGCTTAAAGGTTATTAAGACGAGCATATCCTTACTATTAATAAGATAGACTACTTTATAATTATTAAAGAGTACTAAATCTAGAAGAAAATATCTAGTATATTTAGCTAAGAAAGCGTAGATTCCTAGTTTTAAGACTTAGTTTATTCTTCCTAGATTAGTTAAAAGCTCTAAAGATAAGATTATAGTACTTATATTCTTAATAAGGTATTTTAATAATCTCTAAGTACTACTAGTAGAGTCTATAGATCTCTTTCTAAACTTAGATTATATTATAGAGAACTTTTTAATTAGTTTCTTTTAAAGGTCTATCTAGAAAGAGACTTCTAAGTATTATATAATCTCTTTTAACTCTTTATTATCTAGAGGATTATTAAGAGTAGGATTATACTTTCTAGTAAGTACGAATTCTAAGGTTTAGTAGTTAATAGGTTTCTAAAAGTGTTCTTAACTATTCTTATATAGATATTTCTTATTATTAGAACCTTTATTTTAAGCTCTATTCTAGGAATTAGATAGGTTATTACTTCTACCTCTAAGGATAGAGAACATTCTACTAGCCTTCCTACTAGTCTTTAATATAAGATATTTATATAGAATTCCTAAAAACATTTTAGTAAGATTATTAAGTAATATAACTCCCTTTCTAAGCTCTATATTTTTAATTAACTATATCTTTTAACTTATTACTTAGATAAGAGTAATTTAGTAAACTATATCTAAGAAGTCTTTTACTATAAGTAGACTCTTAATCTCTAAGAGTTAAAAATTTTTTACCTAGTTATAATAGCGTTTCTTATTAGAGAACTAATAATTAGAGTTTATAGACCTTAATTTAGTTTAAGTAAGCGTATTCTAGTATTCTATATATATTATATCTTTTATGCTTTCTAATATTAGTACTAGGTTACTTTTAAGCTTTTAAATTAGGTTTTAAAAAGCGAATTTCCTAGTATATCTAAGTAAGAATTAGGCTTCTAAGAGTATAGACTTATCTATAATACTCTCTATTTAAGAGCTAACTTTATATATCTTATTTTATATAGTATAAAGCTTATTATCGTTAAAGTCCTCTTTAATATTATTAGCTATTACTAAGAGAGATTATTCTAGTTAATCTCTTCTTATATATTAAGCTACTAAAAGTATATCTTAGGCTTTATTTACTATAATCTAGGCTTTTTTAAGTCTTATATTCTTATTAAGTATAACTTATTTAATTATAAGATAAGGTCTTTTAAGCTTATCAGCGTTTTTAGTATTAAAGCTATTTAGATTAAAGTATTCCTAGACTTGTAATAGTACGAAATATATACAACTATAGTAGAGGCATATGAGAGTGCGTATAGTAGAATGACGTATGTAGATACTAGGCACTAATATAGAAGAAAAGGCTAAACTAGCCTTTTCTAACTCTAGGAGTAGGCTGCTATATATAAGAGGTTTCGGATAATACAAAAGGGGTACGAAACCGAACAACGACATACGTCGGCTAATACAAAAGCCCGAACCTACGAAGTACGTCTGAAAGCCCGGACGTACGTAACCTTCCTAAATTAGACAATATAAAACAACAACTACTGAAACCTTATATATACGGCATATGCTATGTCATCTCGGCTATATAGGATAGCATGCTGTTATATCCCCCTCTCTTGAAAAAGACTTGTCCCGAGTCTTCTATCTCTTGTCGTTTAGGGTCGAATCGAGATAGTGTAAGTGTTATAATGTTATATTTGTTGATTTTGTTATAAGCGAGAAGGTTAATTAGGGTCTGAATCGTAGCTGACCCGAGTTCGTAGATGCTTTGTTTTTATCGAGATTTGTTGTAAGCGAAGCGAGATGTCGAGATGTCGGTTTTGGGTCTGAATCGTAACCGTAACCGACCTAATTCGTAGATGCTTGCAAAAGAGACTTCGTTTCTAATCCTTTAATATCAAAGTAAGCATTCACGTTCGCTAAAAGAGTGTAGTCCGATCCGTCTAGCAGGTCGGAGAAAGTTCAAAGTTCAAAGTTCAAAAGTTCAAAAAGTTTAAAAGTTCAGAGTAGAATCGGATAGTGTTCGGTCGAGATTAACAGCGATAACTCAATTAAGAGCTTACTTCTAAGTTTCGTCCTAATGGAGAGCGTATTTCAACCGATTCGTATCCGGTTCGAATTGCTAAAAGAGTGTAGGTCTGAAAAAGTTCAGAATAAAAATTCAAAACTCGAAGGTGAATTCAGAGTAGAGTCGGAAGCGAACATTAAGAGGTAACGTTGTAGGTGATAGTGATGTCTTAGCTAAGAGTTCACTTCGAGGGTGTACCGATTCGCATCCGATTCGAAGAATTTTAAAAAAAAAGAGTGTAGGTCTGAAAAAGTTTAGAGTAGAGTCGGAGGTCGTTCGGTTGAGAGGCAGTGATAACTTAGTTAAGAGCTTACTTCGAGAGCGTACTGATTCGCATCTGATTCGAATTCGAATAAAAAGAGTGTAAGTTCGTCTGAACTGAGGTCGGCGGGGACTTAGAGTGAAGTCGGAAACGAAAAGTCGATAATGTCGTAGATGATAGTGATAACTTAGCTAAGAGGTCACTATCCTTTCGAGAGTGTACCGATTCGATTCGTATCCGATTCGAAAGTTCAAAATAAAAAAAGGACTTCTGGCTCAGCTAGAAGTGAAAGAAAGTAAGAAAAAGAGAAAGACTGTAAGACTCTTATTAGAGTTGTTGGCGTTTCGGCTGGTTAAAAGAGTTTGTTGCCGAATGTTGAAAACGCTGTCCGAGTATCCGGACAACAAAAGGGGTAGTTTCGGGTGGTCAAAGGCGAAGTTGTTGCCGAAGTTTGTCGAATTGTCCGAGTATCTGGGGATAATAAAAGGGGTGGTTTCGGCTAGTTAAAACAAAAGAGTTGTTGCTGAATGTTATCAAAGTTTGAAATTGTTGTCCGAAGTCTAGGACAATAAGAGGGGCAGTTTCGGCTGGTCAAAGGCGAAGTTTGTTGCCGAATGTTAAAAATGCTATCCGAAGTTCGAGACAACAAAAGGAGGAGTTTCGGCTGGTCAAATGAACTTAATGCCTAAGTTGTCGTATTATCCGAGTATCCGAGGACAATAAAAGGGATAGTTTCGGCTGGTCAAAAGCGTTGTTGCCGAAGTTAAAAATGCTGTCCGAAGTTCCGGATAACAAAAGGGGTGGTTCGGCTGGTCAAATGAACTTGATGCCGAAGTTGTCAAAGTTGAAATTGTTATCCGACGTTCAGGACAATAAAAGGACTAGTTTCAGGTACGACATTT
Organism: Hymenoscyphus infarciens; assembly: GCA_001414345.1. Taxonomy (NCBI): domain Eukaryota; kingdom Fungi; phylum Ascomycota; class Leotiomycetes; order Helotiales; family Helotiaceae; genus Hymenoscyphus; species Hymenoscyphus infarciens. The sequence goes on along the minus strand of LLCB01000070.1, from coordinate 207,829 downwards.
ATCGGTACTGTCGTATGAACTGTGTTGCTCAGGCCCGTAGGCCGCCTCGTTCCCTTCAGCAATTCTAGTCTGAATCGAGGTACTTAAGGGCTTATTCGTAATCATCTTCCGATTTCGAAAAAAGAGTTGCTATCGGATTGTAGGGAGTTCGGAGCTAGATAGAGGGGTATTCTGAACCGAAGTGCTAATATCGACAGGCTTGGTCGTTTCGTTGGCGGTTAACTCAGCGTTTCGGTGTCTCTTCTTATCTATAGCTAAAAGATCGTTCACTATTTTAGTAAAGTTGTAATTCCAGCGTCTCTTAAGAGCAGCAGACGCGTTTTAGAGCTAAGGTGTAATCTTGTCTTTGTCCCATATATAAAAGAACCGTTGCTATTCTCTCCGAGTATAGCCGTACTCGAAAAGCGAACGTTTCTTCAGCGTAATCTTCTTCTTAATTCTACTTCCATCTCTTTCATAACCTTTGTACCGGCGGCTGGGACTCGGTCCGTAACCGTAGTCTTTTGAATGTTCGCTGGTAGAGGTATTTTCGAAGGAAAAGTTTAGAGTCGGATGATGTTCGGTCGGGATTGACAGCGATAACTCAGCTAAGAGCTCACTTCTTTGGTTCTAATAGAAAGCGTATTTCGACCGATTCGTATCCGATTCGAGGGAAGTGGTGGGAAGGCATCAGGGGCAGCGGTGTCCCTTAAGCGAAAGAGGTCTGAATTGGGGCTTTTAAAAGCAAAGGAGGGTTCGAATGAGGGTCGGATCGGTGAGAGTTCGGAGGTGGGATTTAGTTGTTAACTTCGAAGTTCGCTTGTAATTTTATCCTCTATCTCTCGGCTAACCGATCGTTTTATCCTTTGTTTTTATGCCGCCATCTCGTCTATGTATTATCCGTATATCGTCCGAATTTGGGAAGGTTGTTTCTTTAGAGGCTAAGCCCTTGTTGTTTCGGTGTGCGGTTGCGGTTCGGAGAGGGTTCGGAGGGTCTTTTGAAAAGGGGGTGGCCCTAGAAGGGGGTTTAACGCCTCGTGGCGGAACAGTCGACATGATGTCGATTTGGGGGAGGGGGGGTTAGATCAGATTCGGAAGCCTTTACGATGACTATCTCACCGAATCTAGGGTTATTAGAAGCCTCAAGAACACTTAGTATATCCCGCTTTCCTTAACGTGTCTATAACACGATTTTTACTAGCTGTCTATATAGACACTAAACCCTAGTGTTACTAGCTGTCTAGGTGGTCTCTAATTACCTAGCTATTTAAGAATACTACTATAATATTCTAAATCGAGGCTAAATCAACTTCTAAATAAAGAGTAATAATAAGCTTAAAAAGAGATATTATTAAGGCTATCACCGGCGAAGAAGAGTTTAGCCTTTTTATATAATAGTACGAAATATATATAACTATAGTAGAGGTATATAGGAGTACGTATAATAGAATAACATATATAGATACTAGGTACTAATATAGAAGAAAAGGCTAAACTAGCCTTTTCTAACTCTAGGAGTAGACTACTATATATAAGAGGTTTTAGATAATATAAAAGAGATACGAAACCGAACAACGACTATAATAGTACGAAATATACACAACTATAGTAGAGGTATATAGGAGTGCGTATAGCAGAATGACGTATATAGATACTAGGCTCTAATACGGAAGAAAAGGCTAAACTAGCCTTTTCTAACTCTAGAAGAGTAGGCTACTATATATAAGAGGTTCGGACTATATAAAAGAGTCTGAAACCGAATAACCTTAGCTAATATAAAAGCTTAAACCTATATAACCTTCCTAAAATAGATAATATAAGATAATAACTACTGAAACCCTATATATAGTAGGTACTCCTAGCTATCTAGGATAATAGTATACTATTATATCTCTCTCTCTTATCGTTTAGAGCTAAATCAGAATAGTATAAGTATTATATTATTATATTATCGTAAGTTAGTTAGGGTCTAAATCGTAGCTAACTCGAGTTTATAGATACTTTATCTATTAAAATTATTATAAGTAAGATATTAGTTCCAAATCGACTTTATAAATACTTACAAAGAGACTTCGTTTCTAATCCTTTAATATTAAAACAAGTATTCGCGTCTACTAAAAGAGTATAGTCTAATCCTACTAGTAGGTCAGAGAAAGTTCAAAGTTTAAAGTTCAAAAAGTTTAAAAAGTTTAAAAAGTTTAAAAAGTTCAAAAATTTAAAATAGAGTCAAAGTCGAATTCAGTATAGAGTCGGAAGTCGTTCGGTTAAGAGGTAGTAATAACTTAGTTAAAAGCTTACTTCGAAAACGTATCAATTTATATTAGATTCGAATTCGAATAAAAAAAGAGTATAGGTTCTAAAAAAGTTCAAAGTAAAGTCGAAACCGAAAAGTCAATAATATCGTAGATAGTAATAACTTAGCTAAGAGGTTACTATCCTTTTAAGAGTATACTAATTCATATCTAATTTAAAAAGTTTAAATAAAAAAAGGACTTCTAGCCTAGCTAGAAGTAAAAAGAAAGTAAGAAAGAGAGAAAGAATATAAGGAAGACTCCTTACTAGAGTTAGTAAGAGTTTAGCTAGTTAAAAACGAAGTTATTACTAAATGTTAAAGTTAAAATTATTATCTAATATTTAAGATAATAAAAGAAGTAGTTCTAACTAGTTAAAGACGAAGTTATTATTAAAGGTTATTAAAGTTTCGTTGTCTAAAGTTTAAGATAATAAAAGAGGTAGTTTTAGCTAGTTAAATAAACTTAATACTAAAGTTATTAAAGTTGAAATTATTATTTAACGTTTAGAATAATAAGAAGAGAGGTAGTTTTAACTAGTTAAAAGCGAAGTTATTACTAAAGTTAAAAATACTGTCTAAAGTTTAAAACAACAGAAGGAGAGGTTTTAGCTAGTTAAAAGAGTTATTACTAAATATTAAAAAATGCTGTCCAAAGTTTAGAATAACAAAAAAGAGGTATAGTTTTAGATATAACATTTATTAGTACTATTATAGAAACTGTATTACTTAGGCCTATAGGCTGCCTCGTTCCCTTTAAAGTATTTAAGAACTTAATTATTATCTTCTAATTTTAAAAAAAGAGTTACTATTAAATTATAGAGAGTTTAGAGCTAAATCGGATAAGAAGAGAAGAGTGTTTTTAAACTAAAAATGCTAATATCAATAAGCGTAGTTGTTTTATTAGTAGTTAACTTAGCGTTTTAGTATCTCTCTTTATCTAAGACTAAAAGATTATTTACTAACTTAGTAAAGTTATAATTCTAGTATCTCTTAAATATAGTAGATACGTTTTAGAGCTAAGGTATAATCTTATCCTATATATAAAAGAACTATTACTATTCTCTCTAAGTATAGCTATACTTAAAAAGTAAACGTTTCTTTAGTATAATCTTATTCTTAATTCTACTTCTATCTCTTTTAACCTTTATACTAGCGAGGACTTAGTCTATAACTATAGTTATAGTCTTTTAGTTTAATAGAAGTTTAGAGTAGAGTCGGATAATATTTAGTTAGGATTAATAGTAATAACTTAGCTAAGAGCTCGCTTCTAAGTTTTATTCTAATAGAAAGCGTATTTTAACTAATTTATATCTAATTCAAGGGTTGAGAAGTAGTAGAAAAGTATTAGAGGTAGCTACTTATAACTAAAAGAGGTATAAATTTAAGCTTAGAAGCAGGAGAGGGTTAGATTAGAGAGGGTTTAGAAATAAAGTAATTTATTAACTTTAAATTATAAGTTTACTTACTCTCTTTTCTAGCTTAGCTAGCTAATCCTTTATTTCTTAATTTTCTACTTCTAAAAGCTTATATAACTAACTATATCTAGTCTATATTTAAGAAGTCCTACTAATCTCTTTAACTATTATTATTTCTTTAAGATCTTCTAAATCTTAGTATATAGGTATAATTTAGAAGGAGTTTAGAGGAGTGTCTTTTAAAAAGGGGAGTAGTATCCTTAGAAGGGGTTATTACTTAATACTACATAGTAGAACTAAATTCGACTATCTTTATTATCTATTTATAAGGATCTAAAAGCGTTCTAAGTATCCTCTATCTTATAACTAGTTAAAAAGTAAGTATCTAAAAAGAGTAACTATCTCTTTTTAATCTTAGAAAGTATTCTAAACCGATTCTAACTCGTATCTAGGCTCTAGGTAGTTCCTAGCTAGTTTAGTTATCGTACCTTAGATAAGGGCTTTATATATTAGAGGTAAACTATAGTAGGCGGCATTTATATAGAATAGTTATCTTACTTTTTCGTTAAGGTCGGAGAGTATTTAAAGAGGCTTTAGTACTATATCGAGTAAGTTAGAAGGTATTAGAGCTAGCTATGTCTCTTAAGCAAAAAAGGTCTAAATTAGAGCTTAAAAGTAAAGGAGGGTCGAATAAGAGTTAGATTAGTAAAAGTTTAGAGGCGGAGTGTTTTTATTAACTTCAAAGTTCGCTTATAATTTTATCCTCTATCTCTCTAACTAATCGTTTTATTCTTTATATATCTTTTACCTCTATCTTATCCGCCTATTATCTATATATCGTCTAAATTTAAGAAGGTTATCTTTAAAAGCGAAAGCCCTTATTGTTTTAGCGTATAGTTATAGGTTAAAGAGGGTTTAGAGAGTCTTTTAAAAAGGAGAGAGGTAGCCCTAAAAGGTTATTTAACGCCTTATAGTAGAACTAAGTCTAATATTTCAAAGATGTCGATTTAGAGGGAGAGGGAGTAAGGTTAGGTTTAGAAGCCTTTATAATAACTATAAAGTCGACTTATTTACTAATCTTAGGGTTATTAGGATTCTTAGGAATACTTAGTATATTCTAATCTCTTAATATATCTATAATACGATTTTTACTAGCTATCTATATAGATACTAAACCCTAGTATTACTAGCTATCTAAGTAGTCTCTAATTACTCGGCTATTTAAGAATACTATTATAATATTCTAAATTAAGGCTAAATCAACTTCTAAACAAAGAGTAGTAATAAGCTTAAAGGAGATATTATTAAAGCTATTACTAGTAAAGAAGAGTTTAACCTTTTTATATAATAGTACGAAATATATATAACTATAGTAGAGGTATATAGGAGTATATATAGCAGAATAACGTATATAGATACTAAGCTCTAATACGAAAGAAAAGGCTAAACTGGCCTTTTCTAACTCTAGGAGAGTAGGCTACTATATATAAGAGGTTTAGACTATATAAAAGGGTCTAAAACCGAATAACCTTAGCTAATATAAAAGCTTAAACCTACGTAACCTTCCTAAAACAGATAATATAAGACAACAACTACTGAAACCCTATATATAGCAGGTACTCCCAGCTATCCAGGATAACGGCATACCGTTACAACGACATACGTCGGCTAATATAAAAGCCCGAACCTACGAAGTACGTCTAAAAGCTCGGACGTACGTAACCTTCCTAAATTAGATAATATAAAACAACGTATATACTATGTTATCTCGGCTATATAGGACGGTATACTATTATAAGACTCTTTTTTAGTAAGTAATATAAAAGAAGCGGTTATATTATATAAGCTATAAGTTTTAGTTAGTAAAGAGGGCTTTTTTAGTTAAGAGTAAGCTTACTATTATAAAAGTAGTACTTTTAAAAAGAAAAGAAGAATAGATAAAAAGAAGATAAAGCGAATATAACTAGTATAGTAGAAGCAGTATCCTATCTATTAACCGAGCTTATAACTATAGCGATTATAGAAGCTATATTAAGAGTATAAGATAAGTAAAGTAAAGTTAAAATAGATACTTGATTCCCTAGAACTATAGAGGAGAGTATAAGGCTTTAAATACTATACTCCTCGCTTAAAAGGTAGAGATTATTAGATAATCCTTTGTCTGATCTACCTTTGTTCTATGATATTATCTTATTCTATCTTATTTTTTTTTAAAGAGTTTAATCTTTCTTCTCTATAGAATCTCTCGCGAGTATAGAGTTAAATACTAATAACTAAAAAATTCCCTTATCACACGTCGTAATCTTTTTTTCGTCGTATAGTAGAAATACCGTTTTTTCCAAAAATATTCTTCTAAAATTTTTATTCCAGATTTTCTTATTACCTGTTGCCATGTCTAAAAAAATGATAAATCTATTTCGGTTCAGACTGGACGGAAGATATCAAACGATGTACAAAAGTGACGAAGAGAACAATGCAAGTATATTATATATCTATATCGCACTTTTTCAAATATCGCAAATGTCGTAAAATAATGAGTAAAGATTAGAAGAAAAAGTTACTTTTATATTAAATTACCTTTCTTTTTTTGGTTTTTAGGAGAGTGAGATTCAAAAATGCCATCTTTTAAGTTGGTTTGAAGAGAATGTTTCATATCTTCATTTCTTATCTCCATTTCATTTCCCTTTCCACCTTTCCTCAAATATCTCATATTTTGTTATTGTAGTCCCCACCCCCCTCATCGCCTTGAACTCGCAACCGCAACCACACCAGCCCCCGAGAAAATATTCACGTCAACACGCCGCAAAGAGGTATAACAAAGAAAGAAGAAGCAAAGGTTCGCCAAAAGCCCTCGAAAATCACTCGCACAAGAAAACCCTCTCGAAAACCGCCAGTCCACGGCTCCATCCGCGAAACAAAATTTGCACCATTAAATAACCATCTTGGCATCCCCATCCACACCCCCAGTCTCCAGCGCATTCCCCTCCTCCCCACCCGCCGTCTTAGCCGCCGCCGCAGCCTCAAAAGACTGCGTGAAATCCCCCGTAATATCATCAATAAACTCCGTGCCCACCGAAATACGAATCAGATCCTCCGTAACCCCACTAGCAAGTCTCTCCTCCTCACTCAGCTGCTCATGAGTCGTAGACCAAGGGTGAATAGCCAAAGTCTTTGAATCCCCCACATTCGCAAGGTTGGAAATAAGTTTAAACCCATCCACGACTTGGCTTCCCGCCGCGCCACCGCCTTTGACTCCAAAGCTCAAGACTCCACCGAAGCCGCGCTTGAGGTATCTCTTTGCGAGTTCGTGGGAAGGATGGCTCTCGAGACCGGGGTAGGAAACCCAGGCTACGTGGGGGTTGGCTTCTAACCATTTAGCTAAAGCTAAGGAATTCTGAGCATGACGTTCAGCTCGAAGAGAAAGGGTTTCGATTCCTTGGATGAGTTGGAAGGCACCGAATGGATTTAGGCAACTTCCCATGTCGCGCAGGATTTCTACTCGGAGACGGATTGCGAAGGTAATTGGGCCAAATGTCTCCCAAAACTTTAGACCGTGATAGCCAGGAGATGCTTCAACCATTTCTGGGAACCTCTTGCCGTGCTTGCCCCAGTCGAATTTGCCTGCGTCTACGATAACGCCTCCGATTGTGGTACCATGGCCTCCGATCCATTTTGTGGCGGAGTGAACGACGATGTCTGCGCCGTGGTCAATTGGGCGGACAAAGTAACCCCCTGCTCCAAATGTGTTGTCGACCTAGATAATTAGCTTTGCAATTTTGAAAAGATTTAAAGGAACTCACAATAAGTGGAACACCAGCATCATGAGCAACCTTTGCAATTGCCTCAAAATCCGGAATGTTGTATTTAGGATTTCCAATACTCTCAATGTATACCGCCTTGGTCTTTTCATCGATAGCTTTGGCGAATTCTTCTGGATTATCTCCATTGATGAACTTGGTGTTTATGCCTAGTCTTGGGAGACAGACTTTCAACTGATTGTAGGTTCCTCCGTATAAGTTTGTGGTTGAAACGATGTTATCTCCTGCATGTGCAAGTGCAGCAAAAGCCATGAATTGGGCTGCTTGACCGGAACTTGAGGCGACTGCTGCTACACCACCCTCGAGGGCTGCGATTCGCTTTTCGAAAACATCGACGGTGGGCTATCATTTGGACTTGATGTCAGCTAGGGTTTAGATTTGGAATTTCGAAAGCTTCAGGATCGGACGACATTGCAGAGTAGCTTTATGAATTGGCAGAATTGCTTGAAGGAAAGAAATGGAATAACGAGAGGATCTTTGCGACTTTATATCTTGTGATATCGGGGAGAAATAAAAATATTGCCTACATTCATAATCCGACTGTAAATGTTTCCAAACTCCTTCAACCCAAAGAGCCTGGCGCCCTGGGCGGAATCATTGAAAGTGAAGCTCTAAACCCAACAGTCAGCTCTCCTCGCCGTGTCTCTCCCAATTGACTAATTCCTTACGGTGGTGGCATATATTGGGACAGCTCTCGCGTGGGTGGCAGAATCTGGTTCTTGCCCCGCATGAAGCTGGAGGGTCTCGAAATGGGAGCTATCTGGAGGAGCCATGATGGAGGTGAAGAGGAAGAAATTGAATTGGAAGGGAGAAAAAGGTCGTTTCTTGATGCCAATGAAGGGATTCACAACAACTTTAAATGGAGAGGGAATGGGGAGCAAGTGAGCTGAAGGAAGGAAGTTCGACGAATGTGGAGTAACAATTGGAACAATTGAGTGGGCAAGTGCTACCCACCACTTACTTGCACTGCACCACCCACCCACCTGAGCACCAGAGGCAATCAAGCGCGTGTGGCTGAAGCCCTTGAGCACGCCATCGCTAGAGAAAATGTCTGCTTTGCTTTGCAGCGCAACGCAAAGGCAACAAAAGGACGAGGACATGCCATGTCCGTCTTCGGCGCGGAACTGGTGCGGCAGACGACCATCCCATATCTGGTGTTGACGGCATTGCTAATTGATTGTCGCCGAAGCCGCAGCCATTACACAACAGGAACACGTACTTGGTTGAAACCAATAATACAGTGAGCGGGAGAGGGCATCGCCTTCCTACCCCCAGAGACTATACAGTGCATGGCGTATAAGATGATTCGGGGTAGCTTTGCTTTCCCCCTCATTATAGTAGCTGCGGGGTCCATCCTCGGTCTATGGCGGGGTCAACCTTCAACCATTGGCACCACCAGCATTAGTGCTGATTTCTTTCAACAATGGCGCCATCATTGGATGGATTTGCTCGACAATAATCCCTCTTTTGGTAGATAAAGGGCCAAATGTTTGGTCCTTGTCTCTGATGTCGACTCAGCTAAAGACAGATTGTAAAAAGTAAAATAAGTATCGTGTTTCTTGAGATGCTTGTCGAGTTGGAAATCTGCTAGGAAATCGCGGAAAGAAAAGAGCCGGTTGATCACGTGATGTAACTCGTCACGATTTGTGATATTAGGCCATGGATTAGGCTGATATTCGTAGGGTCCGTTCTATATACGCGCTATTAGTTAAAATAATACTATTTAGTAGTTATTTTAGATAAACTTTTGTATTATCGTTTCTCTAGCGTAATAGTTACCTTATATATTACGTAGACTAATAAGCTAGTAATATAACAGATTCGCAATATTAGTAGCTTGGAACTTTGGACTTTCTTCTAGATAGCAAGTCTTGGGATCTTGTCTATGAAGTGATGTACAATGGAAATCTCTACTAAAGTATATACCTCTGTAATGGTCTCAAGCAACATAGCTATTAAACGCACAAACTTGACGCTTCATTACCAATATCTTCTCAACCGGGGATTTGATCAGCCATCAGCTCTTCAACCGTACTTCGTCCGTACAGAACCACAGAACTCAACATCATAGCGCTCGTCAAGAACCTCAACCCCCTCAACACGCTTGATCTTGGCACCCCTCAAAAAGATCCTCCACAACCCAGCGTATCAGCGTATCAGCGTTTCCGACGGACAGCCTGATGTCTGAAGAAGGAGAATTTCGAATACCAAGAGATACCAAGACCACCTAAAGAGGAAGAGGCTCTGGCACCCACCCATGATTTTCCATGGCAGCGACCTGTGAGACTGCTGGGCGCGAATTTGGCACAACCCAATTGTTTCACGCGCCACCACTCCAGCACTGCTATGATCTATCCGTAGCCTCTAGGTATCCGCCTAGCGCCACCTCGAAATCTCTACCGACGGCACCTCATCCTCTAAAGTCTCTTGAAACCTCGGGAAAAGAATGAGAAGTCTTGGTATTTGGGGAATGTCTTTGCCTAGAACTTGGAGCGCGGAGGGATGAGCGTTGGCAAGCAATTGGCAGTGCTTGTGGGGAGGGACAAGTTTGCGGGGTGCGAGTAAGGGGGGTAGAAGGGGGTAGAAGGGGGTAGAAGGGGGTAGAAGGGGGCTAAGCAGAAATAAAGGGGGCCCTTTCTTTGGGTACGCTTATTTGGGTCCCCAGTGGCATAACTTCTCGACGTGCACAACGACGCCTATACACCTACACTATGCCTAATTAGTACTAGGCCCCAGCGGCGTCGGAGTCAAAGTCCGACCGACCCGCACTGCTCTCACCGCTATTCCTAATTAGGGTATTTAACTGCTTACACTTCTACTACCTTATTATAAGGCACTTTTCGACTTTTTTTTAACTCTAAGGACCGACCACCTATAGACGCTAATACGTGACACCCCTAAACTTCGACCCTTACTATTTACTCTTTAGATACCTTTCTCTCTTACTTTAGCTGATTAGGTAGTCTTTTAGCCTCTTATTAATAATGTTTATAATTAAAAGCAATATATTAGTCACGTGTACTAGGGTGTGGTCTGCTTATAGTGCGATAACGCCCGGCCGTTAAGCGAGTGAGCCTAAGCTAGCTAGATTAGGAATAGACTACTCTGCCGGCCGCACTTATGCATCCCTCACCACTGGGGACCCAAATAAGCGTACCCCTTTCTTTTTGCCTTTCAGAACCATGGAAGCCGGGCTGAATATAACCTCCCCTCCCCTCCCCTCCCCTCCAGCCTATATTCTGTAATTTGATGTGCAATGCACTTGAGAGAGTGCCAGCGAGTGCTGCTTCCCTCTCATCCAGCCATCCAGCCATCCAAATCTCCATCCAAATCTCCCCTCAGCCCTCACCCAGCAAGTTGCATCGGTCCCCGGGGAATAAACTCCTTGCACTCGCCAAAGGTCCGATCGCATTGGTTTCGAACTTTGCTCGCTAGACTGCCCTTGCGACTCTACGACCCTGCCCGTTTCACAATGATACAGAAGGGGTCAAGACCACGCTTCCTATAATCATGCCTGGTTTTAATGAGATAGAAAGCCCACCTTACCCGTGGATTTCTCTTTTAGTTTTTTTTTTAATATTCAGTGTGGTCTGCGACTCCTCTCTATTCTCTTCCTTGCCCCTTTTTTTTAAAAAAAGTTCATCTATAGAAAACCCGTCCTTGGAATCCTCTCCATTTCTACACCTTAATCCAGACTTCTCATCCAACACTCTTTCGATCGCGCACCAGTTGCAGCAAAACAGCACGCTAATAATTCCAATAAATTCAACACACGAGTTTTCGAACCTTCACACACAAAGCAAATCCTACAAGATGCCTTTCAAATTATTACTCCCTCTCCGTATCGCCCAATTCGCCTTTTCGGTTGTGGTTCTTGTCTTGTCATCATATAGTATGGAATCAGTTTATTCGGGAGAGGAGAGAAAAGAGGTTACTAACAATATCTTCAGTCTCCCACTGGTATGATGTCGACACCCTGACTTCCTCGCCTTCCCAGGTCAACTTCTTGGTCTTCGTACCAGTATTCTCCTTCCTCTCCATCATCTACCTCGAAGTCGTCCCCCGCTTCATGCAAAAGGGTAAGCACCCCAATTTCCCCTTTTTGTCACACCACAAAACTAACCCTCTTGTCACAGCATCTCACCCATACGCCCACTTCGCGTTCGAGGCCTTGAACACCCTCTTCTACTTTGCCGGATTCATCGCCCTCGCCGTCTTCATCGGCAAACTCCTCTTCTGCCGTGGCTCCGTCTGCGCAGCCGCCCGCGCCGATGCCACCTTTGCCGCCTTCAACTGGCTCCTCTGGACCGCCAGTACCGTCATCGTGGCTCTCCAGATCTTCAAGGGCGGATTCAAGACCATGAAGGATGAGAAGTCCAACATGAGTCAGGTCCCTCCTCAGGGAGCTATGCCATAGGAATCAACCAAGCAACTCAACGATCGAATCCGAATCTGGGAGGAGAGTCGAGAGTTGGTGTAGAGGTGAAAACCTTACACATGTGCATTATTCCTATGTGGTGGGTATATATAAAATGACCGAATGTGGTGTTGGGAAATGGATGATATGGATGATATGATCAATGGTGGATTTGGGACTGGAGTTTTGTTTGGAACGAAACAGAGAGGCCTTGATGGTTTTGAGATCACAACAGATGGCTCTTTTATTCTTTCTCGGGATTATTGCTTCTTGTTTGTGGTTCGCTTTATCATCATCAGTCGGAATGTCAACGTTTATTGGATTTGGCTTTGTTTATTGCGTTGAGTTAGCGCTACGGGTATGGGTGGGGGATCTTGGGGGGCGCTGATGCAAGTAGACAGTCCAGCATGTAATTCGGACTGCTCTCTGTATATTTTTGCTGAGCAGTTGTTAATGAATTTGATGCCTTTGGACGGGGAAAATATTACATTTGGCTTTCATTGTCTTTTTTTTTTTTTTCCTCTTTTTTCTTTGCCATTACCTGTGCTGTCTGAAATGTGAAATGCAATGGCCTTGGTTTTTCGGTAGGCATGAAGTAGATGCGACGTGGACACGAATCGAGGGTTTCAAGCTAGAACTTGAGTCGACGCGAAAGTCTTGGGACCCTTTCCGAAGTTTCCTGATTGCGATGTGATAAGTAATGAGCATCAATCCTCACATGTTGTTGGCTTGATGGTGTTTTCAGACATGTAATCCTTCACTGACTGGTATCTTGAGAGTTGGCCACTCAACAGGAAGATCCTCAGATACTTGTACCAAAATGCATCATTGCATCATTCCGTTTTCGCGGCTTTGCAGATCATGTTTATAATCTCGATAATCTACATCCCGTAATTGCGATGGGTCTCTGAAGGGCCACCAGGGCCATCCTATTTTAACTTTAAAAAGACGACTTTGGTGAAGCTGCTTACGTAAACCTATATCAAATCGAAGCTCACCATCCCAAGCTCCAGCACAACACCACCACCACAGCCCTAACCAGCGCTCCACGCTCAACCAAGCCCTCAAAATGCAACTCTCCACACTCCTCTCCCTCGCCCTCGCCCTCCCCTCTCTAGTATCAGCAACACACCTCCGAATCTCCCTTCCCCCCCTCCAAAACCCATCCGCCCTCCTGCCCTCCACCCACGCAACCCTCACCACCCTCTCGCACACCCTCACCTCGCCCTTACGAGTAGACAACACCTTCGATTTCCGCAACGTATCCTCGGGCTCCTATCTCCTCGATATCCACTGCCACACCCACCTCTTCTCGCCCCAACGAGTCGATGTCCACGATGCGAAGGTCGGGGAGGTAGAAGTGGAGGTTTGGGGCACATTTAGGGGGAATGAGTGGGGGAATAAGGGGCCTGTTGTTGAGGTTCAACGGGTTGAGGAGGGGGGGAAGGTTGTTAGAACGTTTGAGGGGGGGCGGGCTTTTGGGGGGAAGGAGTGGTTGGTTGTTAGGAGTGGATGTGAGTACCTTTTCCAATGGAGAGAAGGGGTGGATGGGAGGGCTAACTTTATGGTGGCAGTTTCTCCGTTGAGTTTGTTGAAGAACCCAATGATTCTTATTGCGGGGTTGAGTATGCTTGTTGTTTTTGGGATGCCTTATTTGATGGATAATAGTAAGTTCTTCCTTTCTTTCCCTTGAACGCATTGTCTTTCTTTCTCTGTCTCCCCTTTTTCGGTTCGCAAAAGGTTCACTGCTAACCCAACAAAGTGGACCCGGAAATGCGCGCCGAATTCGAGGAACGACAAAAGTCCTCCCCTCTTTCCGGAGGTGGAGCAGCCCCAAATCCTTTGCAAAACTTTGATGCCGCGGCTTGGTTGGCGGGTAGTGGTGGAAGTGGAAGCAGTACGCCGAAGAAGATCCAGGGTGGTGAAAAGGGGGAGAAGGCTGTCAGTAGATAGTCGGGGATTAGGAAGAGTGAGGAGGTGTATGATATACTGTGTGGTGAGGGAAGAGGATCGCCGACCTTTGTGTCTGTGGGTATTTGGGGGAAGGCTATAGGGAAATGATAAGTACTTGATACCATATCGAGGACTCTTATTCTTTTTCGGATGTCAAAGGAATGAGGCAACAATTGTTGTTGTCATATCTCCCATGCTCTCTATTCTTCAACCCCTACAAACATCCAGCACCTAACCATAAAATGTCCCGTTTCGTTCTTCCTTCCAACTCCGAGCAGTTCTTTACACACTAAAAACAACATATATTAGCTCAAGTCTATCATCATATTAACAAGGTCAGTACTGCTTGAGTTCGAATGGAAACCACCGTCAAAAGCTAAAACGTGATCAGGTGTTCAAAACGCGTAACCATGCATAACCTTCGGTTCCACGAAAACCAACACCAGTAACATTGCTAGCGTGTATAAATAGCCTCTCTGATCTCTGGAATCTCATTTCATCCACTTCTTCTCTCTTCATAAATTTCCAGAATTTCCACCATAGTTCGTCATCATACTCTTCCTCGCTTACCATCACCCCATTCCAAACACAACTCTCTCACCCAACTCACTCGATCCAAAATCACATATGAAGCAGGAATGAACGACCAACCCCTCGCCAACGCGCTCAAGACAGCTTCGCAAAACACGTTACACCAGGTGATCCTCAAAGTTTGCGTTGAGTCGGAGGCTTTCAAAGCTGCGATTAGGAGACATCTGGTTAGTCCCAAGAGCACTGTGAAGCAACCGCGCGAGCAAGAAAAAGAAATCGTTCAGATTACCGGGGGGGAATACTCGGTGAAGCGATTGAGATCTGAGAAAGGGGAGAAAGGGGAGGAAGAGGAGAGAAATAGATGGGTTCCTTGCACACAATGCAAGGAACAATTTGATGGTGAGAATAATAGGGCTGGGAGTTGTTGTTGGCATGTTGGTTAGTGCTTTTCTCTCTCTCTCCCCCCTCCCCCCCCCTTCCTCTCGCTCAGCTTTATTCACTCCTCTCGCTCGGGTTTATCCACTCCCATCTCTCAAACCAAGATAAAACTAACGAGGACGTGAAATAGACGAGCTGGAAATGATTGATGATTTCTGGTGTGACGACAATGATGTCGCTTATTATGGTGTTCAGCTGGAACTCCCCGGGGATTGGCGAGTGACTGAATTCCCGGACGGGTTCTCTTGGAAATGTTGTGGTGGTGATGGGGTGGCTGAGGGGTGTAGAAAGGGGAGACATTCTGATGTCCATTGTGAGGTGGGCAGCGAGTGAAGAGACAGTTATCTGTTTTTGGGAGTATTTTGGGCACCCTGCAGTAGCTAGAACGTGACCTGGTGTTTATTTGTTAGGTCGCGTTGGGTGGGGTTGTGCGTAACCACTGGTAACCTACCTAGAATTATGATAAATTTATAAGCGTGCTGCATGCATCTTCTTCTCTTGGTTCTTCTATCTTTGTGTTATATACTGAGAGGAATTACCAGCACAGGTCCTCGGAATCAAGACAATCCTTTACTTTTTCACAACCAACCCCAACCAACATGTACGAAGAATTTCGTAAAACCCTACTTGGAGGCTAGAATATTTGCTTCCTGGTCATCCAAATGGTTGGTGCTGGGAACGAGTAAGACTCGGTGAGTTAGTAGGTTGGTTGTAATACTTTTCGATTTGTCTGTTAGAGTAGATGTATCCTCTATGCTTTCAATCTAAATACCCAACAAATCCTCCTCTGTGCACTCGACAAAGTACAAGATAACACACCATTGCACGAGAACTTAGGTCATGTGCCATCCAGATCATATTCATGTCTTCCATCGTTATCTTCACCACGTCAGTCATAGTATTTTGCCGTCTTTCCCTTGATAACTTCCTGCTCTCCACCAGCCGATACAGCAGTCAAAAACGGCTTCCCAGAAACATTCCCCGAAACTCTAGCCTTCACCCATTCCCCCGCCGTCACAACCTCACCCCCTTGTTCCTCACTTTTATATCCCAGCTTCTCGAGAACGGGGCTATCCACAGGCACAAGAGGTAACTTGTCCTCCGGTCTTACAAAGTACAAAACTCCAATCCTATCAATATTTTCCTGGTCCGGTGGCGGAGAAACCACTCTATGGATGCTACTTTTCAAAAACCCATTGGTAAGGAAATCCAATGAGTCGGCAATATTTACTGTGATAGATCCTGGATGTGGTTTCACGTATTTCCAAGTTCCTTCAGGTGTGCGAACTTGGAGTGCAGCGACAGGCTGACGGAATAATAAAGTTATGCTTCCGAAATCTGTGTGGCCTTTTACCCAGACTCCGCCGAGGAGTTTGTTTTCTTCAGGGGAGCGATGATGGTACTTCATGTAACGGAGATGACAATCAGATTTCTCTGCGTACCGATGGCGGTCGAGAAAATAAGTTTCTGGGAGCTCCAAGATTATGGCGAAGAGAACGAGGAGTTTGTTTACGATCTTGTCGGTTATATGTTTTGAGAATTTTTGGATTTCGGGCAAGTTTTGTTTGATGATTTCTGGGTGGGGACGCTCGTATTCTGGGATGAACTTTGGTATGTTGTAAATTTCAGTGTTCTGTCTGCACATTAGCGAAGGTGAACGTGGAAGGAAGGCAGACATACATCGTATTTTCCAGGAAGTATTTCGCGAAGACCAAGTGGTTTGTAACCATTGTAACCTCCGTGTTCTAAGTCTGCCCGGTACTTGAGTTTCTCTTCCATGGGCAGTTTGAAAAATTCTTTTCCAAGAGCAAACTGGCGATCGACATCTTCTTGGCTAAGTCCGAAATCGACAACGTAGAAGAATCCTAATTGCTTGTATCAGTATTTGTGTTGCCGGAAATCTTTAGCTTCCTACCAATTGTTTGGATCGCGTTGAAGAGCCTAATAAATTAGCGAGTTAGAGACGAAGGACACGGATGGGAATTTACTGTTTCGCTAAGTTCTCCTTTCCACCTTCGAGGTCGAACTTGGATAGATCAAGTGTTACCAAATCAGCCCAGTCGACTTTGAACAATTAGTCGAATAGATAAAAAGAGCTTTCGGTCGTCCTCTTACGTTCATATGTTGTCTCCGGCACTTGCTCATAGTCAAGAGCTGTGGGTATGTCAGTCAGAGGGGAAAGTACTGCAGTCATGGTCGTTGAAATAGCGAAAGAGTATTAAAGTCTTGTTTATAAAATTTGGGAAGAATGGAGAGAACTAAAAATATTTACTTCTCATGAAACAATGATTTCTGAGAGGTATCTTGAGGGGTAGTCACTCCTCTAGATATCTTACCCCACCATCAGTCTATGTTGCAATAAGCAACCAATATGAGGTTACATTAATAACCGCATTTATAATCCTTGATTTAATACCCCCACGTTTTCCCTCCCATCGATTCGATGATCGTCCACATTTTCCTCCAATGCATCGGCTTCTATTTCAACTTGGTTCTCAAAGCAGAACCAGTTCCGATGTAAGAAACAAAATAGTTGCTAGCTACCCCACTTGACGAAAAGCGGGGAAGCTGCAGTAAACGTGCTTTGGACTTGAATAACGTCAATAGCTAAGCGAAATTTAGCGTCCAATTGAATGAAGGGGCGTGATGGACGGTAAAAGCGGCAGTAAATGCTTAAGACTTGTAGCTCTTGTTGTTCTAGAATTGAAGTAATGATAGGTGTTTACTGCTGCTTTAATTCTCCACGGCGTAGAAGTGTAAACAAAGTTCAATGAAACCGGGTTGTGTTGAGAAAGGTAGATAACAGACGTTATCTTGCACCTCACTCCACTTCTGCTAGGGTTAACCTCGATTTTATCCCCAACCTTTTCCAGCTATCTGATGCTTTCCATAATGGCGACATTACAGCGTGGGATGTTGCTTGCTCCGGAAATGCCTTTCCTTTCTGTAACGTATGCAACATTCGAAAAAATGCTTCTTTAATACTGAGATATTCATTAAACACACCTCTCATATTCTTACCACATTCCTACTTTCGATATCTAACTCAAAAATGGCCATCCCTCAAGTGGAGCCAAGTGGCTCAACCGACGAACTTCACTTCGCCACAAGGGGGCAAATTATCGAAGATAATGTCACGAAATCCGTTGCAGGCTTCAACTCAGAACGCATGCGAGCAAGAGCGTTATTATCCGCAGAGGAAGAAAAGAAGTTACTACGAAGAATTGATTTGCGAATAATGCCTCTCTGCGCATTGATGTTTTTGATGAAGAACCTGGACGCAAGTAATGTCAGTAAATCTCGGACTTCTTAAAGCTTTATTGATTTTGACTTGAATAGGTTTCAAATATCAGGATCATGAATCGCGGGACGGGAATGAATATTTTGACCCAGTTGAATATGAGTTCGGATGCTTACAATTTCGTCAACACTATTTATTATGTAAGTTAATAACTACCGTATATTGAAATTAGACTTGAGATTAGCCTAACAAAGAGCTAGATACCATACATTATCGCTGAAGCTCCATCAAACCTTTTCCTCAAGAGGCTGCTCCCTTCTCGTTGGCTGTCCAGAATCATGGTAAGTCCAACTTCTTGATTCGAGTGATTTCTTGAACTAACAGTGTAGTAGATAAGTTGGGGAATTGCAACTTGTTGTCACGCAGCTGTGAAGAACCAGCAGGGGCTCTATACTGCACGATTTTTCCTCGGTCTCCTGGAAGCAGGAATGTTCCCCGGAGTCATTCTTCAAATGTGTTATTGGTATAGGCCGGATGAAATGGCTCGCCGTTTACTATACTTTTACTCTGTTGGTAATTTCAGCGCAGTAATCAGTGGTGTTTTGGCCTTTGCGTTTGATACAGGGTCTGGAGGAGGAGGCTTGTCTGGTTGGCAATGGTAAGCAAAATCACTCTTCACGTCGCCGAATTCTAACATTATGTAGGATGTTCATCACCGAGGGTATTGCCACAATCTTGATTGGAGTAGCCACCTTTTTCTTTCTTCCGGACTGTGAGTATACCTAGCAATTCCTGCAGTAATTTGTGCCTGATGTACTTTTAGTCCCGCCACAAGCGAAATGGCTTACAGACCGAGAAAAACAGTTCATTCAAGCTCGTCTCCCGGGAAACTCGCCACAAGCAAAAGAAGCGAACTTCAAATGGCGGGAGATTCTTGTGGTGTTGAAAGATCCCAAAACTTGGCTTTTCACAGCTTGCTGGGCTTTCTTTACAGTCGGTACGACTGGTCTACAATTCTATTTGCCAACTGTAATTGCAAATCTTGGTTTCACGTAAGTTGTGTAATGAATCAGTGATAAGCTTCAAAACCTAACAGAACTTCTAGAACTATCGCACGCAGTCAACTTCTCAACCTTCCCACAGCATTCTTATCAATATCCTTCATCGCCATTTTTGGACTGTGGTCGGATAGTGGGAGTCTGCCACGTCCTGTATTTCCTCTCGCGTTCATGGTCGTTATTCTCGCTTGTTATGGCGTTCTATACACATTTCCAAGCAGTGGTTCTGTGTACGCGGCATCTATCATCGCCAGTTCTCTTTCGTCAGCTTGGTATCCTATGATGTGGCCCTGGCGTGTTCAAACCACTTCAAAAGCTACTGGCTCTGCATTTGCAATTGGGTTCGTCAATAGGTGGGTAACCTCTGAGTTCTTTTTCCTCTTTCGGGTTGTTTCAGGGGGATTAAGACACCATTTTCTCCTCAGATAACACGCTTCCTCCTCTCATACCCCCCCCCTCATCCTTTTTCCTCAAATATATTTATACAAAGGGCAATACTGACTCCGAGATCGTAGTTACGGACAAATTGGTGGTGCATTAGGACCTCAAATTTTCAGGTCCAAGTATGCCCCGAATTATGGCGTTTCGTTTAGTGTGACGATGGTGATGGTTGGCTTAGCTATCTTGGCCAATCTGACAACTTGGGCCGTGACTGGGAAAGTGGAAAGAGAGACGAGGAAAGTGAAGAGAGCTATGATCGAAGCTGCAAAGAGAGGGGAGGCTGTTCTGGATGATGTTAGGTATGAAGGAGTTGGGAGTAAAGTAATTGGCGAAGTCGATGTTGAGAGTGATGACACAAAGAGTAGTGGGAGAGAACTTGGAAGTGTCAGCTAGCTTGCCGCTTTTTTGCTTGCTCCAAAAGTCCTTTTTTCAAGAGAGTGTCCTAAGATTTAGACCAAGGACAACAACAGCGAATGTAGAGCTTCTTCGAAACAAGCAAAAACTTTTTATGTCACTAGTAATTGTTAAATTTATGATATCTATCTCTTCAGTTATCCTTACACCCCACGTGTAGACGTGTTTAGTAGTCCGGTTAGAAACTACTCTTATTTGGGGTAGTTTTAGACTAAAATCTAGGTAGCTTCGAACTACGATGCTGCTAAACTAGTTTAGGAGTGCCAAGATATTAATCAAAGCTATTTACACTTAATCTATATATAGCAGAGGTGCGCCTCTTTCTACCTCTTTATTTAATCTCTTCCGCTCTCTTATATTCTTAATAACTTCTAATATAGCTAAGTACTACTATAAATAGGTAGATTACACTGCTTATACTAGCTCTTAGTTTAACGTATATAAAGGAGACGCACTTAAGAGGCCTTCTTTTTAAGAGCTTTTTTAGTAGCTTTTGAGGCGCTTTTGGTAGACTTTCTAGTACTAGGAATAAGTGAAAAGAAGTATAAAAGAGAATAAAAGTGGTAGTAGAAGTTGTAGGAGTAGGCGAGGGAACCTTAGCTAACTTACGCTAAAATAATAATTTTTTTAGTAGAGCTTTTTAAACATGAGATAATAGGTAAATTATTGTTGAATTTCTGTATTCTTATATGCTTTAAAGAATAAGATAATGATTTAATTATTTGTTCGCGTTAGGGCTAGAAATATAAGGTTGGAACCGCGTTATACTAAATCACGTGGGGTGTAAGGATAACTGAAAGGATAAGTGAATTATGACTCGCGTTCTCTTTGGCCATCTGAAAAGTTCTTTTGCCTCGCTTATCCCCAGCCACCCGCTTTTTTTTATAGAAGAGTCATTCACCCTCACCTTCACAATACCAAGCATCAATTCACTGCCACACTTGTATAATCAGGCGCATCTTGGTTTCTACCTCGGCTTCAACCTTAAATCTATTCTGATCTCCAGAAATCCCCCACTTCCTAAAGCATCAACTCGACAACAAAATACTTCACCTTTCATAAGAAACTCTCAGCAACACCTCTTTAGGCTTGATCAACACCATCAAACTAAGGAAAAACAAACAAAGCATTTCCGTCCACTACGATCCATCCTACAAGATGCCTAAACGAACGATCGACGAGACGGGTCTCCTAGCAAACTCAAGTTCGTATGCACAAAAGAAGTGCAAGAGCAACACAGCTTGGAAGTCGGTCCCAGTTGGCGAGGTCCCGATCCACGAGAGAGTTGAAACTAAAGAGTGTAAGGTGGAGGGAAAGGAGTGGGAGGGAGAGGAGAAGAGTATGGAGGCGGATGGGGAAGCTGCTAGAGAGGCATCATCGCACAACTACATATCTACACCACCTACAACCAACCTCGATACGTCCAACAATACGACTTTTACGACATCCAAATCACCTATACAACCGTCCGGCCTGTCTGACCACACATTTACAACAAGCGAGACACCCACTACCTTCCCACAATTTCGCAAACTCCCTCCCGAGTTAAGAGCTCTGATATGGGCGGCATCCATACTCCCACGAATCGTGCCCCTGAAAACACACACTGAAGACGTCCCACCACAGCCCGTCAACTTCTCCAAGTCGAGGGCCAGCGGTAAGTGGAAATCAATAAGCACCATTACTCAAAAACGCAAACGCAACAACGAACAGCAATCCATCACAATCATAACTTTGAGATCCACCGCACCTATCCCCGCCCTCCTCCACGTATGTCATCAATCCAGAGCGGTGGGATTAAAATCCTATGTCCTCTCCTTCGGAACCTCCGACCTCCCAGGGAAAACATATTTCAACTTCGCACAGGATACACTGTACCTCCCCCAACTAAAAGACACAAACCACTACATCTCAGAAGACAGACCGGCCAACAAAACATCAACCATCCTCCACTCCCTCTTGAGTCCCAAAGAACGAAATCTCATCACCCACCTCGCATTGCCAAATCCAAAACTCAAGATATTCGATCCTAATGCACCCGTAGAGGTCAACCGCGCATGTAGCATCATGTACGCTCTCCTCCCTGAGCTTTCATTCTTCGAAAACGCGAAGAATATTACGCTCGTGCAGAAGAATTTCTTCGATGAGTGGGAACAAGGGAAGGCGATGGGTTATGGGGATATGGGGGAGTGGGGGTTTTTGAAGCCGCTCTTCAGTCTGGGGGATAGGCCGAGGAAGAGGGAGAATATGGGGTTTTCTGAGAAGAAGTTTTGTAAGAAATATCAGTTGCTTGGGCGGGAGGAGGATGGAGGGAAAGGAGTTGAGGATGGTAATTGGAAAGGGATGCCTAGGAGTTTATTTAGGTATATTTGGGGGAAGTACTGGGGGGAAGTGGGTGGTGAGGAGAGGGAACTTCCGGAAGTGGAATGCAAAGTCTTAGGAAGAGAGAGTTTGAGAAAGAAGGTGGGATTATTGGTTGAGGGGGGATTTTTGAGTAATGTTGTTGGGGGTGGGGGATTTTGGAGAGAGGAAAAAGTCAAAGAAGGCGAGATGTGAAATGGGTTCTTCGTATCATAGTAGTTACTTGAGATCATCTCAGTTTATAAAAGCACACGCTTTTTATGTTTGGAATAAGCTCTGATTACCTGTTATGTGACTCTTGAAAATAAACATCTATGTTGGGCGTCAGAATCCTACCAGCTTTCACAGGCTCGTGATGCACAAGAAAACAGAGTGTTAGCCGTTGTAATTTTGAAATTAATTTTCGAAAAGATCTCGCTAAACCATATTAAGTTGTTCTAAACTTTTAGGATAATTACCGTGACAGTACTTATCCCTAGAAAGCCAGAACAAAAGAGCTAGGTAGTCAAGACAGGTACCAACCTAGGAACTCGAGTATTCACACCGGCTGTTATCGTTCCCCCAGAAAGAGGCTGCAGCATCCTTTCTCTGGGCAACATACAGTATTGTCATCAACCTCAAGTCATCACTCAGTTTCATTCAACAGAAGCCCAAGGATTATGTACCCCTTCAAACTCAACACCAGCCAGCCAAACTTTCTTAATCTCCTACGTAGCTATAATAGTGCTCAAAGGATTACTCCCAAACACCACAAGATCAGCTCTTTCCCCAACCTCAATAACCCCACGACCACTCAACCCGTGAACCTCAGCCGGAAGCGAAGTAGTAGCCCTCAAAGCTTCCGCGGGAGTCCATCCAGCAGCCACAAAATTCCCAAGTTCTCGATGCGTCGAGAGACCAAAGGGAATAATAAGATAACCCCCAAAAGTACTCGGAGGAGCACCATCTGCTCCCACGAGAATAGTGGCACCAGCAGCATGAAGTAACTGTGAATTCAGGAACGCATTTGTACTGAAATTACCGCTGAAATCGTTTTGGGCGTTTAGAGAGGGGTAAGCAATTGATGAATTAGACGTATCGAAGGCTTGCGTAATAGTGGTAATCGGTGTGATGGTTTGTCCTCTGCGAATGATTTCTGCGATCATGGGTGCGGGGATTCGCTTGTCTTTGATCATATGTTGGATGTAATCGGTCCCTGATGCCACTGCAGTGATCCAGCTCAAATATTTGGTAGCATGTGTTGCCATTTGAAGCCCCCTAGATTTCTACTAGCTGATTTGTTTGGTTTTGAGTCGAAGCCGCTGGTGCCGCATCGCCAATGAGTTTGATGTAGTTTGAGGAGAAGTTTTCTATGTTTGACGTCGACAAAGTCGCACATGAATTCTGGCTTAGAAAGAAAACTGAATGATCCATCCATCCACCGCACTAATGTTGGGATTGGCATGTCCGGTAGCACCAGAAGTAAAGAAACCCGTCAATCCAGTCTGGTTACGCCGTTCCTGGCAGAGAGGCAGAGTATTACATGAATGGTAAAGATATGTGGTCTACCATCTATTGTCAGAACGTAAAATATATCTCAGGTTCTACTGCCCAGTTGTGATCACTGTGGTGTGTGCTTTGAGGACCATCAACCCGCTAACCACGCTCTCCCTTACATCTCCCAACAAGCATTTCACGAACATCTTCATCAACAAGAACATGAAACAAGCCAAAAACAATTTTCAAGAATGTTTCTCATTTAATTCGCTCTAAAAAACACCTCATGCTCTACAAAACATCAACAAAAAAAAGAAAAAACCGCTCGCGCCTCGCTAATCGAGCAAAGACAAGGTAAATGGATGGCCAGGCCCCAAAATGAACCAAAATAAAGGCCTCCAAAAGAAAGTAAAAGCAACCCATCATATCTTATCCTGTTTCCTCGCTCGCTCGTTCTATCTCGCGACTGAGCGTCAGAAATCTTTTGATAACCGTTCCCCGGGAATATCCCATCCCCACCCAGGAAACCAACTCCCCCTTCCTAATACCAAGAAAAAAACGACCGAACAAGAAAAAAAAGTGTCACAATATGATCGGCCGTGAGGCACGCGAGAAGCGTGCGCACCTTTCCGAAAACTTGAATGTGGTCGTCGCAAAAGAAGCAAGCAGCCACCATTGCTCGATACCAAAATATCGCACCATAAGCGCGATTATATGGTATTTGTGTGCTGTGTATAATGAGGGTCTGAACATCCAAGAAAGATCCGGGGGGCGGAACAAATGAAATCTAGTTTACTGCGATGGCGAATGTCTTTAAACTTCGACAATTCGGGTTTGGTCATTACGAGCCTGCATAGACTTAACCAAGGTTGAAACCCGAGTCCAAATTTGTGGTACTCGGTTGCAAAGCATGGCAAGGATAACAATCGTGAGAAGAGGAATCTATTGATGGTTAGTATTTATATGACGAATGGGGGGAACGGTACTTACCCAAATGAAGAATAGATTCCTATCCCGACTGAGCCGCTTCACCTTCTCGGCGTGGGCGAGTCTCAGCTGGTCTTGTTGTTCTCTGGTAATTGTGTGCTCTTTGCCAATTCTAACAGTTTCTAGCACCACCGGCCGTTTTGCCGCTGCTGTCGAACTCTCGGCTTGATCGAAGATTTCTACACACTTATTGTCCGCCATCGCATCTGCTGCTGCTTGTGTGGCAGATTGTCTTTTGGTGTCTGTATCTCCTGGGAAGATATCTTCATACGCGGGAGGTGCAGCAGGTACAGTACCAGAAAACAGATCCCACCACTTATAATCTTGCTCTTTGGCGCCATTTGCGCCGTTTGCGCCGTTTCCTCCATTGGCAACATTCGCACCATCTTGCCTGTTGACCAAATTGCTAATTCGGCGAACCATAGGAGCATTAGGTCCCAAGTAATCCTGATAGTCCGGAAGTGCAGGCATCTGTGGCAAGTTGCGAAGATTGCCTTGCATTGTGCGTTGGAATTGCTGTATTTGAGCAGTGATTTGGTCACGGAACGCGGTCATAGCAGCCGAGGGCGACGCAAGTCCAGCATGAGTCTCAAGCTCTGGTAGTTCTAGGATGGGCTTTTGATCCGAATCTTCCGCCTCCAAGTGTTGGCCACTTTGACGTCTGACTGATCTCATCCAAAATGCTCCATCGTTTGCAGCATCTGCGTCCTCGTGCTCGTATTCGTTGTCGCCGTCGCTATCATCACTAACAGCAGGGTCAAGAGACTCCGGTCGTGATAGTGGCTCCCAAACAGATCTCATAGACGTAGCACTGTTTGTCCTGCTCTTCATTGAAGAGCCGCTGCGTCTTCTGGTGTGATGCTCCACACGACGAGTGACGCGAAGAACCTCTTCCGATGTCGCCATATCGGAAGGCGTGAAACCTTGAAGACTTCTGACTGTAGGGTCTGCACCACTCAGCATAAGACGTCGGACTATCTGTGGGTGGCCGTGAAGTGCTGCAAAATGCATTGGTGTGTAACCGCCTTTGTCTCGAGCTTCGGGGTTGGCTCCTCGTGCAAGAAGCGCAGCCACGACTCGGTTGAGTCCTAGAGAGCAGGCAAGATGAAGCATCGTTTGACCAGATGTTCGTCTGAGATTAAGTCGTGGCATATGCGGACTATCATCAAGATCAATTAGATCTAGACATCTCAACAAAGTAGCTTCCACATCAACACCGAAAGTGGCGGCATTGAAGCCAGACATCTGCTGACCTCCCCCTGAACCACCTGTTGGCGAGCTATTGGCTGGTCCTCCCCAAGCTGGATTTCCATCGCCAACTATCCTTCGCGCAAGGTCTCGAATATCCTCCATCTTACCAGTCATTTTATGACCCAAAACAGCCAGAGCAGTTCGTATGAGTTGTTGCTCATCATCATCCACATATTTGAAGGAAGCTGATGATTTTGTCAAGTTGGGTGCATACGGTTGCATCTGTTGCTGCTGGTGTTGAAATTTGAAAGTTACAGGAACAGTTCCGGGAAATGCTGATGGTGGTAAAAGGCATACGAGTGAAGTCTCACCCCAGAATGTAGTCGTTGTGGCTTTAGCGTCACCAAACATAACCTCCAGTCCCTGGCAAAATCCACTTCCTAAACAAGTAACCTCAATTCCACCTGCTCTTGGACCTTCGCCGGGAATCAATTTGTGGATAGTTGGTGGCCTTTGAGGGCTGAGATTCAAAGGCATGCCATAAATCCCACTAGAAACCGCCTGCCCCATTTGAGGCGGCTGATGAGGGTACGTTGAAGCGCCATTCCTCAGGCTGTTTGGACTAGGAGCCCGACTAGGATGTGCAGATACAGGCGCCGAGAATAATGGATGCGCCATTGCCAGATTTTCCATAGACAGCGATCGATTATGGTTGCCAAGAAATAGATGGTCATTGCTGTTAGGTGTTGGGGGACCAGTGTTATATTGTTGTGGCATTGTAGAAACATTTGGGGGAGGTTGACCAAAGGGCATGTCTGGCATAGGAAATGAATTAAGATGAGGAGTGAATGGCGAGACAGCTGTAGAAGTTGCACCCATATTTTGAAGTTGCCCAGGGGACTGTCCCGTTTCTAGTCGCGTCATTTCTAGACCGCTGGGAACCTTTCCTGGTCCTGATCCACTTGCTTTTCGCTTCTTTGACAGTGGACCCGTCGAAGCGGTCGGAGAGGTTTGCCGAGATAAGTTGCGAGGCGTCATGGTTGCTGATGTCGTTTGAGATGGATGTGAAGAGGTGTTCATGTTCATATTGTTGGGAAAGTGCAAATTGAAATTTGCTCCCATATTCTGCAAATCAGAGCTCGAGTGAGTGAGACGGAAAGGGCCACCAGCAACAGGGCCTGCACTCAGTGTGCCATCGGGTGGAAAGGAAGAGGTTGTAGGGTATAATTGGCCATCCGAACCAGTCGAAGTTTGAGTTGACAATGTTGGCATAATATGGGTTTTATGATCGTCTGTGATCATGATGGAAGTTGTCATTTCCTGGGCTATGACACGGTCCTGGTAATCCTTGAGCGTTATGATGACCTGAAATCCAAGCTTTTCGTTTTGGTGCCGGCAATAACATGCAATCCGCATCGGGGCATCTACTTGCAATGCTCCTTCGGGGACAAATGGTTCACCGCGATCTCCGGTTGCTTCATTTCGTGTCTGAGGACTAGGTGTCTCCCAGTCTTTGACCTCAAAACAATTGAAGACAACAACACGCCTGGATTCATCTTTGTGCCACATTTCCTCTTCCTCAACCTTTTTGATCTTCTTCCGAGCGGCCCTCTTTCGTTCGCGTACTACACACCCCGGGCATATTTTGACATCGCCCCCATTCAGAGGTTTGTCTTCTTCCTTTAGCTCCTCTTCTTCCTCTTCGCCCTCCCCGCTATCTGATTTTGTCGATTTTGTTTCCTCTTTGATCGAAGGAGTTTGGGCCGCACGTTCAAAAGCACGTCGTCTATTGTCCGGATTAAGCATAGCACTAGTACATACAAGAGTAGTATAAAGTTCCAGCATATCGGGTGATCGTTCTGGGGTAGGCTTTGTGAGGAGCTTTGGTTTCGCGATAGTGTGAGTTGGAAGATGGATTTTGGTGATACCTGGAGGCATTGGGAAGAGCGTAATTTTTATTGGAATTTGAGTCTCCACGCGAGACTTTAATGGGGTAGGGTGAATAGTCATTCTCGTCTTGTACGGAGGGCCCATTGGAAAACCTTGTGGTGGCATTCTGGGCATTTGCTGGAAGTTCATAACTGGATGCATACCTGGTTGCATACCTTGCGGTATACCTGGTTGTATATTATGTTGCATGTTTGGCTGCATATTTGGCTGCATCACTGGCAGGCCATTGTTTGGAAAAGTTTCGAAGCCCATTGCCCAGGCTGGATTCGGCGGATTATTGGCAAACATTGTTCCGCTTGGATACTCCAGTCCTGCAGGAGATGGCGAATTATCAAAAAAGGCCGATGGAGACGATTCGTGACTTGCAACCATGTTGGAAAGTGGCGAAGCTTCTCGTGAACCGGATGTATGGAGTCCATTCATAGACTGGGTTATGGAATGTTGCTACAGCGATTAGTATTGGAGTTGAAATCGTACTCGGTCGCACTTACTGAATTGGCCTTGAGGTGGGTTCTATCGACTCGCGGCCTTGGAGCAGCTGGTGTTCTCTGCTGTATATCGAGTTTGGTTGTTGGCATACTGGGTGAAATTGAGTTTACCCGGGAAGTTCCAAATGGACTTGGGCTGCTCGCCGCACTTTCAAAATCAAAATCATTTTCCATGACTTTATCATTGAAGTCGCCCTTAAAGTCGCCCCCAGAGATCATTGAAGCAGGATTAATAGTTCCGTCAAAAGACCCAAGTCCCGTCATATTTTCCATCACGTCGTCCATCTTCCAGTCGCCTCCATCTGCCATCATGATATCGCCGGGGGCTATCGCAGACCGCGAGGATTCCGAGCTGGACTTGCGCTTGTATCCAGAGGAGTCGGAAGAGGAATCTGGAAGTGAACCCGTTGGAGAGGCGGTCGATGGAGAGGGTAATTGGCGTTGAACTCCTGTCTCAAGGGTCGCTTTGCTTTGAACAGGGCTTTTGAAATCGAATGGCGCCGGAGTGCTAAAGTTAACAAATTGTGAATTATCGGCGTCCTCTCCCAAAAACATTCCAGGGCTAACTGCCCCTTCCAGCGATTGATTGGTGTCGAAAAACTCGAAGACTGAATCCGAATCCAATGGCCCTGTCATATCAGAATCCAGGATAAATGGCGGCGAACTCGCAGCATATGCAGTCTCGCCAGAATTCGGCATGACCTCGATGTAGATTATGAGGGAAGGAGCGATGGTTGGAGGTGTCGTAAGTAATAAATTTCGAGGCTACCGTCTAGCCTGCGAACCGCCAAAAATTGACCTCCAATTCCAATTGCACCCTTTTCCTCGACGCTCCTCCAGATGTGCCCGGTGAGTAAAGTGAGCTGCTTAGAACTCAAGTCCCAGATTCTCAATTCATCGAGTCGCTGGTCTTTTCGAGGTGTTGTGGGAGTGGAACAGCTCTGCTGCACGATTTTCGAGGTGCTCTCGTTCCCGTCACCGCCGCGATGTGAAGCTTTCGTATTGGGTGGGCGACGCGGCGTTTGTGTGGATGTTGCCTTTGAACCTGTAGGCGTAGATGGAGATTGAAGCAATCCGCGAAGCTCCAAGGCAGTCGATAAGCAATGCAAGAAGCTGGAAGGTGTCTGGTTGTGGAGTAGAGCGCCTACTAGGTACTAGAGTTACGCCTTCAAGGAACAAGTCCCTGGTTAGCGCCTGAGATATGAGGCGGCTTGGAAGATATAACTCCGGGCCGATGGGGGTTTTCCGAGCGGTTTTGGTCCGATTTCGTTTCGCAAAAGAAATAGATATCAGGATAGTGAGGTTCAATCACATATTATTTTATTTTATTTTATTTTGTTCTTCAATTGTGTTTCGATTGATGAGATATTCCTCTCACCCGTCCCTCTCGCCGTCCGTGGTGGAGCGGCTGGCTAGTGTATGCGGCTTGCCTCCAAGTCGGCCACCACGGGCATCGCGATGCAGGTTCGACACCCGACCCTCTAGATCGTGTGCTGCAACTCCAAGCAGATTGTAACATCATTTCTTGCGAGGGTGGAGGCGATATCCACCACTCCACAATAATACCTCTAGGCATACAATCGCCAGTACTAGACTAGTATACGAAGGCATCAATCAACCTACTCTAACCTGCGCCATTGTGCATACTCATACTGGCGTTCTATCTCTTCCTGTATTTGCCGACTTGAGTGCTGCTTCCCTGGCTTCTTTCTGCAGTCCTACCTCCGTTGGTCGGAGAGAAATCATTGATGGAAATCACGTTGGTTGTTGCTGAGGTGAGGTAGGGATATCAACAACCATTTCAAACTTTTCGCTGATAGTTGTTTCCGAAGCTAGCTATCCTCCAACGCGGGAATATTCGCCCTTTCATACTTTATTACGGCATCATCCCTCTCCCGGGACTCGAGCCGGATCCGCGTCTCAAGCTCTCAAGCTGCGAGTCCATATTTAACCGAGCCTCCCCCTCCAAAAGACTCACCCGACTTTCCCCTCTAAAGTCTAGACGTCACACCAAATGCTTGGGCTCGGGGTTGTCCTAGTGCTAATTCGCCTTACCTACCCCATTACTCCGCCATTAGCTTTCTACCCCAAAGCTAGCTTGTCTTTTAGCAGCGCAAACTTCGGTCCGTTTGACTATTCGCATCGGGCAATTTACGGAATGGATAGGGAGATATTCTATTTGCGTACCTGCGCGAATACCAGAATACCAATTCCAAGCTTTCAGACAGTGAAATCTCCTCAAAACGAGAAGGTTGGCAGTCCAACTCGGCAAAATCAGTCAATTTGCATAGACCAGGACGGTCATCTGACCAAAACCCCCAAGTACTGCATTGACAATTGTCCCCATACGGAGGTACCCCATTACCTAAAAAAGGTCAATTTACTTTCTAAAGAGCTTCATACGGGGTATCATTATCCGACTCTTTTCCTCTCGGTCGCTTTTCAACGGTATTATTCCAGCCACATAAATCTCCTTTCCGCCACCTTTTTTGTTTTCATGTCAACCTTCCTTGCTAGTGTATGCGAGAGTTTCCCTATCCACTTTACTGGCGTTGCTTTCTTGAGAGGAGTCGGCATGTATCCAAGGGATGTTTTCTGTGGAGAAAAGTTCTTGGAATATTGAGCAATGTTTGTTTGGCTTGGTTTTCTTACTTTCTTAGCTACTGTGCTTGGTTGTCTTTTAACCGCACAGGGGATTTTACTATACTAGTCGCATGCCGAAATCATCGCTCGTATTTTCGTGTTCATATAATAGAACGAAAACACCTCTCGTCATCTCAATTTCATTGCACTGATATGCCAGAGCTATGTGTCCTCTTCGCTTTCCGAGTGCCACTTAAATGGAATCAATCTTCAACGACTACTTGTCTTCCGGAGATCATCCAGAGTCAGTAGTAGAGGTTACGTCTTCAATAGAAGCCAGATGTCATTCGAGAGTTCGACAGGACAAGAAAGCTCAATATCATCCCGAACACTTCGTCGAGAGGTTCGGGAAGGGGGCGAGGAAAACTGATACCTCAATAATAGAAGAGTCCATCCTTCGCTCTCTCTATCCTTTTTGAAGATGCACTCAACATTGTTTGAAAGAAGAGATGCAACGGGGTTACCCGTAATACAAATGGTTGTTCACTATGGGTCAAACATGATTCCAAACTTCCTGTTCGTTTTGAAGTCACAAAAAGGATTCTGCTGCCATGGAGAACTGCATCCATGACGCGAAAACAGTTCCATTTTAACTGTTTCCCAGAGAGAGTTGTTAACAAAAGCAGTCCCAGAAATTGGAGGAAAATGGTAATGATAATGGATTGCGCATTCTAATTCGTTTGATATTCTCAATTCTCCCAAACTTCTGGAACAATATCTTTCAGTGAATAGGTATTGTCCGGGGGCTCCATATGGGCCATATGGCTTGGTGGGGCAATCTTGGCACTATGGGCAACTACCTACTAGTATGGGTCGGCCGATAGCAACCTGAAGCGATAAGAAAACACCACGACATAGGTAGCTGAAGCAACCGACTTTCCAGGACATCACAACATCACAGGCACACCTCAGTCTCTGGGACAAATATACTCGTCCAGCTCATTCTGCAGAAGCTCGATACCGTGGAAGGCTTTGTCAAGCACAAAATCCCATCGCAACACTCCCATGATTCAATAACATATCCGGAATTTCCACCTCCCTACGCTCGTCCATTGCTTTCCTTAAGAAGCAGCGAGGACGATACTGGTGTTGGGTAACGTAACACAAAGTAACACGTCCAGATGCCTACTCTGGCCATCACCAATTTCAATATCGTTGTACGTCTCCTAGAAGCTCCATTGTTGGCCGGGCGCCTGTTGACCGTTACAGTGTTCGGTACTTGGAGGATTCATAACCTTATTCGGATTAGTTTCCTACCTTTTCAAGGAGAAATTTTACCTCTCTGAAGCTCGTAAATCCTCCCTCTCCAATCCCAAATCTACTCTGACAGTATGCCGTGCAGTGATCTCTCTCCTAGCGGGAGTAACCTTTTCCCCTCATGCCCTGAACATCGTACGTCCTCTATCGTACACCACCACACAAGCAAATCTCGATACCGTAACCCTCGCCTTTTCCCGTCTCGTTCTCGGTGTTCAACTCGTCCTCGCGGGCGTCCAGCTACCTTCGCGATATCTAGCGAAAGAATGGAAATCCCTGCTCCTCCTCCTCGGGCCCATCATGACCCTCATGTGGCTCGCCTCGAGTTTAATAATATGGGGGCTTGTTCCGGGGTTGCCCTTTCTACATGCCCTAGCGGTGGGCGCTTGCGTAACTCCCACCGATCCCGTGTTGTCGAATGGAATTGTGAAGGGGAAATTTGCGGATAAGAATATACCAAAGGATTTACAGAAGATTATCATTGCGGAGTCGGGGGCGAATGATGGATTGGGGTATCCATTTTTGTTTTTGGCGCTGTATCTTATGAAATATAATGGGGGGCATGATGGCGGAGCCGGAAAGGCTATGAGTCTTTGGTTTGGAGAGACATGGGGGTATACGATTATTTTGAGTGTGGTTTATGGTGCTAGTGTTGGTTGGATTGCAAAGGAACTCCTTCGTAAGTACTTTTTTTCTTGGATTTCTCTCCCAGTTTTCACTCCCTTCTATTCATTCCATTCTTTCCGATTCCCCCGTTCCATTTAGCAACCCCTCAAACTAACTTTCCGCAGACATCGCAGAAGAAAGGAAATTCATAGACCGAGAATCCTTCCTCGTCTTCGCAATAACCCTCTCCCTCTTCATAGTCGGAACCTGCGGAATGATAGGCAGTGACGATGTTCTAGCTTGTTTCATAGCCGGCAACGCATTCACATGGGATGATTGGTTCCGTCTCGAAACCCTCGATGATTCTCTCCAACCCACCATCGACATGTTACTCAATCTTTCAATATTCGTCTGGTTCGGAGCCATCTGTCCCTGGCAAATGTTTTTGAGAAACGATGTGGTTCCAATCTGGCGATTGATCATTCTAGGCTTGTTGATTTTAGGATTTAGGTATGTTTTCTCCCCCTATTTTTTCCATTTAAACATATACTAATGTTTGAAAAAGACGCCTCCCAGTAGTCTTCGCCTTCCATAAAATAATCCATCAAATCGTCGACGTCCGCCAAGCCGTATTCGTGGGCTTCTTCGGCCCCATCGGCGTCTCAGCAATTTTTTACCTCTACATCTCCCTCGAATTCCTCGAGACACTCACTAACTCCGATGGCACCCATCGCGAGGACGCCAAAAAACTAAGCGAGACAATGGTCGTTGTAATCTGGTTCCTAGTAATATGTAGTATCGTCGTCCATGGTCTCTCCATCCCTCTGGGTAAACTGGGATTCTTCCTTCCTAGAACTATCTCAAGAGCATGGACGAGTCAAACAACTGAGGATACGGGATTCGCGATTGGAGAGAGGGTTGCTAGTAATGCTTTGGGTGGTGCTTTGAGAAGGAGGGGGCGGGAGAGTAGGAGGGAGAGTAGATCTGTCACTAGGGAAAATGAGGCTGAGAATGGAAGTGCTGGTGCAGTAGGCAGACAGATTTACAAGATTGGTGGGAGAGTGATTCGAGATAATGGGGAGGGAAGCTCGGGTGGGAGTGGGGTTGCGAGTGGTGCTACTGCTAGTACGCCTGTCGAGAGGTCGATTCGCTTTCCTGATGAGACTTGCTCGCCTGCTGGGACGGAAGCTCAGAAGGCGCTTTGAGAGTTTGGTTGAATGGTGGGCGGAGTAGGGAGTAGGGAGAAGGGAGAAGGGAGAAGGGAGAAGGGAGAAGGGAGAAGGGAGAAGGGAGAAGGGAGAAGGGAGAAGGGAGAAGGGAGAAGGGAGAAGGGAGAAGGGAGAAGGGAGAAGGGGGTACGAAGATGTGATCATTTAGTTCAACCTAAACGGTGTCACAGTCACACAAGGGGGTGGTTGAAGAGGTGATCCTTTGTTCAAATCGAAGGGGGGGTACAGGTGTTGGATATGTATGGTGGGCAGAACTGGGAAGGGCTTGCAAGGTGTTTATAGGTTAGTGGAGGTGGAAGCTATATATGGTTATATGAAATGGCTGCGCTGCTAAGTACAAAGAATATCAAGCTATATATATACCAAATCACACAATACGAATTCTACAAGTCACCTCTCTTTTGATAAGAATTGACTCGTGGATTATCTTTGAATTTGCTATTTTCAGGTTACTAACTAGTGGGGGTAGCGATTTCCAAGAGTTTTCCAGTGCTGTTCGTAGGTTACCTACTACTAGACGAATGCCTTTCAATTTGTAGGTCACCTACCAATAGAGGAGCGAAAGACGAGTGGGTCTAAATTTCTATGTAAACTTCAAAGGTTGCAACTCGGAATGCGCTTACTCGCCAGTTTCTAGCTTACTCGCAAAATAGCAGCTTACCATGTCTTGGAAATCAGTAGCTTACTCACAAGGTTCCGGCTTACCTGCACTGTTCCAGCTTACTTCTCACGGTCCAACTCACTCGCAAACTCTCCAGCTGACTCATTAATAAGCCCACCTGGGTGTGTTGTAAAAATGTCTCTTTTACAAAAGTTGGCTTCAAAAGATCAATGTGAGTTCTAGTACTTAAGCGATGTTGCCGGTGTAAATTATACGACGGTATAATTCACAGATCAATATATCGAGAGTGAAAGTTGTAGGTCACCAGAGTTGAGCGACCGGAATAGTGTGTGTGAGGGGAAGTGAGAGAGTGGGTGTGAGTATGTAAAAATGGGTGAGCAAATGCTATTGTGTTCTTGATTGAAGTTGATTCCAGGAGAATTTGCGAGTTTTCCTCCGGCGATATGAACACATTTTGGGGGGGGGTTGTAGTAAGCAGGAAATTTATGCATCGTTTTTTACAAGTAATAGAGGGTGAGTATGGCTGTCTCGTGGTGGACATGGAGAGCGAGAGTAAATAGCATGTTGTTTCAACTTTCCAGTACAAGCACCAGGTTAACGGTCTAAATTGTAGTCTTTGGACTGATTACCCTGAATTGCTCTAGAAAGTTGAAATAATAACAAAAACAGAATAGATAGAAACGAATATAGATAGTGTGAGAAAAAATTACTCAGGTACTCAAGAATAAATAACTAACTAAAGTATAAAATAGTTGTCTTCAAAGTCATCCTCTTTAGCATTCATATATGTAGTAAGTACTTATATGTAATTTTTATATAATTATAACCTAATTTATTAAGAAGGAAGTTACGTAGTAAATAGAGTACAACGGAGATCTCAACGCTGCCCCAACGCCACCCCAACGCCACCCCGACGCCACTCCGAGCCACGGCCCGAATCGGTCCGTACTACTCAGAGTTACTCAGAGTACTATGAGTAGAGTAGAGTAGTGGTCACTACTCTACTCTACTCATTTCTTTCGCTGAATGTGGAGTATTTACTGCAGCTTTGGGATGATATCCAAAAGCTGTTCCCAAAGAGTTGGAACTCTTTACATATCAATTACTATGGGAGGAAAGTTGTTGACATTATTCTGTAAGTTTCTGGGATGGAACCAAGTGTAAAAAGAGGGATTTGTTGAAGAGAGTTTCCTTGATTGTCTCTTCTAAATTTATGCTACTGCGGCCATAAGCCCCCAGCCCACTTATCAATTTACCGGGCCAAACCCCCCAATATCAAGAAAACCCGCTTTCAAAAAGCTAGCATCATAATTCATGAGTAGTGTACCACACTTCGGAATGCAATGCAATGCAACAAAGAAAATAGAAAACTCCCCCAAGAACTGCTCCGAGGAACTTCCTCCGTATCATATGTACGCCACATCTCATCTCCACACATTACTGTCCACACCTCTCACAACCACAAGTCCCCTACAAGTTACCCCTCTCATCCTGCTCCCGTTCAATAGCCTCAAAAAGACTCTTGAAATTTCCTGCCCCGAAGCCCTCAAATCCATTCCTCTGAATAATCTCAATAAAAACTGTCGGTCGATCCATAAGCGGCTTAGTAAATAACTGCAACAAATATCCCCCCTCATCAAAATCAATAAGAATATTAAGCTTCTCAAGAACATCGAAATCCTCCGCCAACTTCCAATTCCGCTTATCACTCTTAAGTCTCAACCGCATCGTCGAATAATAAGTCTCCGGAACATTAATAAACTCCACACCTCTAGCACGAAGATTGGAGACAGATTGGATGATATTCGTAGTGCGAAGGGCGATATGTTGCACTCCTGCGCCGGAGTAGAAGGATACATATTCTTCGATTTGGGACTTCTTTTTTCCGGGCGCGGGCTCGTTGATGGGCATTTTGACGAGGTTGTTGGGGGATGCCATGACGATGGAGTTTAGGGCTGAGAACTCGGTGGAGATTTGGCTGTCGTCGACAGACCAGAAACGATGGAAGGAGAGACATTTTTCGTAGTAGGCGCAGGCTGATTCCATGGCTCCCCAATCTTGGTTTCCGACACAGTGGTCGATTGCTTCGAGAGGGATGGGGGGAAGGAGTGCTTGTAGGGGATCGAGTTTGGATGTTGGTATTGAGGCGTAGTGAGGGAGGAAGGGTCCGTCGTATGTGTTTCGTGAGATGAGGGTGTGTGTTGTGTCGCCGTAGGTACGGATGATAGCTGTAGTCACGGAACCATTCTCGTCTGTGATGATTCGAGGGACTTGAACAGAAACAGCTCCCGAGTCGACGGCTTGTCGGTATACACCCTCTACATTATCAACCTCGAATGCTACATCTTTAACTGCATCTCCGTGTTTCTCGAGGTGGTCATATATCTCTTTCAGTAATGCTCGGTCTTCGTCTGAAATTGGTTCGTCTTCTGAGAGACAGGTATATGATTTGATGGGTGATGTGAGAACGAATCTGATGCTTCCGTTTGCTACGACGTGAGAAGCGATGTATCGACTTCCTGTTTCCAGACCTTTGTAGGCTATTGTGTAGAAGCCGAGACGTGTGGTATAGTAAGAAGCTGCTTGTTTGGCATTTCCAACATACCAGGTTATATGATCGTAACCATGGAAGTTAGGTGTACCATCTACAGCGCCATTCGTGTGATTTATTGTTGGAAATGTGAGAGAGGTCGGAGAGAGAAGGGGTGGTGTAATCGCCGAAGGAGCCATGTTGGTGGCAGATGGCAAAGATAAGAAAACGAAGAAGCAGACAACAACTTGATGAAGAAATAAAGTCTTTAGAATTCCAAAGATGTGGCTTTGTTTCTTGGGTTATCAAGTAGGAAGATTTCTGGAAGTTCAATGGAAGTGTTTGAAAGCAGCAGCCTTCTAAATAGACACGGAAAGCTCGGTCTGATTGTCCATGTACTGGCAAGGAAGCAATCATTCACGAGGAATCTGCCACCGTCTCGACCTGGCATACCCGCATCATAGCTACAGCTGATACAGCTCGGTTTTGTTTGACGGAATTGGAAAGTGCTCGCTGATTGCGGCCCCTGATTCGCTGAAGAAGAAGCGAGAGGGCGGAATTTCGATGCCGGCTCACGACGGCAAGGCGCGGCTTGTGTCGGGCGGTGAGCATCACCTACAAAAGAGGTACTTCATCATCTCCCACCTCCATTTTAATGCCATTTATCGAGTGAACCGTATGTTGTATGACAGAAACTCCGTCAGCCTGATGCATGAGTAAGTCAAGAGCCGAGGCTGCCAGGTTTAGGTAGGTACTAGAAATTCATCAGTCAAGACTCCTCTTGGAACAATTCCATCCTTTTCAACAACACCTCTGTCTATCATCCCTTGCTCATCGATTCGTATTTCTCATTGTCTGCAACGAATTCAAGTTCCTTCCGTGCGTCAAACAAAAGAAAATGATCTTCTAAAGAGGGAAGTAACATACTACACCATGACCTCGTCAACCTCCCTAACAACCCACGACCTCTCTATCCTCTCCAAAATCGCCGACCCAGAAGCAGGCCCCTCGGCACCTCTTCTGATCGATTCCTCCCTCCCAAAGGACCCCCACATCGCCGACCCAACTCTCTACCAAACCCTCGTCACAAACGAACTACAAATAATTTCCTCCCTCCAAAAAGCCGAACTACAACTCGCGGGTCTCCAACCAACATTAGAAAACACACCCACAACCTTAGCACAATACCGAACAGCCATTGATGCCCTCTCGAAATCAATAGAGGAATACCCAAATTACGCGAGTGCACGAAATAATCGGGCTCAGGCACTTCGGCGGGTTTATGGGGATGGTATACTTGTTAAAGCATCAAATGACACAACAACAACATCATCTAAAGAAGCACTACCTCTAATCTCCTCCCCGGACCCGACAATAGTTCTCCAAACCTCAACCACCCTCCTCAACGATCTCACCCAAGCAATCTTCCTCCTAACGCCCAAACCTTACTCCCCTATCTCCCCGGTATCAGCAAAAACCCTCTCCAACGCATACACACAAAGAGGAGCACTATACCTACGAACCGCAAAACTTGTCTCCTTAAGAGGAAGCGAACTATCGATAGATGATACCCGGTCAGAGAGAGACTGGAGTGTGATTGATTTTGAGGAAGCAGCGAGTAGGGATTTCATGATGGGAGGAAGATACGGGAATGAAGTTGCTAAAGCACTTGCTGTTGCGGCGAATCCGACGGCTAAGTTGTGTGGGGAGATAGTTAGGGAGGCTATGGTGAGAGAATTTGGTGGGGTATAGAGTATGTGAGATAGGGATATGGGGGAACCGAGGGCGGAGGTGGAAGAAGGGGATAGATAGGGTTTGTGACGAATAATGAGTGATGAATATACACATTCCATACCCTTCCATTCTTTCTATGGAAAGAAAGTGAGAAGCCCAAGCAATTAAAATTAATACTCGACAATATCGAAGAATGGGAAGCTATATCTCTTAATCTCCTAAATTTTCTCTAAGAAATAAAGAGTGCCTGAAAAGAGATTTTTTTGAAAGAGTCAAGAACTATCTATACTACTTATTTATTGCATAAGAGTGCGTGTGCAGACGAGCCAATGCCATGATGCTTTGTAAAGATCACATCATTCTTGAAGTTGAAATTCTCTTCCTCTTCATGTTGAGCAGCAATCACTCTCCTACATGCAGGAACTACAAGCTGTAATAACTACTTTTACGACCAAAAATCGCACCCTCGGATCGTGCTCGTGCTAAGTTACCGATGAAGAGACTTCGGCGGCGATACGATATTTATCGGATTATCGCGATATATATAGATTCTTATCTAATACGATGAATATCGTTAAAAAAGTAGCAATAATTAATAAAGCTCTTAAATATTATTAAAGTATACTTTTATTACTTAAATTCTAACTAATTATTAGAGTCTATCTCTTTTATTTAAAGTGAATAATATATATATAGATATATAATACTTCTTTATAATAGATATCTAGACTATTTATATAATAGTACGAATTATATAATACTATTAAAGAGATATATAAGAGTACGTTCGATAGAAGAATATATACTATTTATAGACTTAATACTAAGAAAAAGAATAAACTATTCTCTTTTAAGAGAGAGATAGATATAGAAGTTTAGATAATATAAATAGTAGTTTAGATAATAATAAAAGGTTTTAAGACTAAACCTATTCTAATATAGATAATAATAATATTCTAAAGTCTAATATTTCTAACTAGTATTACTTTAATCTTAGTAATTATAAATAGCTAGCTATTATAATTTATATTCGAAAAAGCTAAATTAACTCTTAATATATAAAGATTTCTATAGTTTTATAGAATTCTCTTAAGAAAAAGTTATTAAAAAAATAATTAAAAAAATTTCTCTTTATATATCTTACTAATAAGAACGAACTCTAGAATAGTATCTTCTTAGAATAGAGCTAATAGAATAAGTTAGATACTCGTTATATATTTTATTCTTATATACTAGTATACGTAGAGTATATAGAGAGCTAAAGAGATAGTATTTAGTCTAACTATATAGTTTATTATTAATAAGATAAGTATCTTATTATTAACTAGATTTATATAGTTTTACTCTTACTTATAGTATTAAAAGGCGGTTATATAGTTATCGTTTTAGTAAGAAAGCTTAAAGAGTAGTCGAGTAGTTATTAGTGTTTTAGGTTTCTCTATCTAATTTATTATTCTATTCTATCTCAACGCTTCTTCTCTCTTCTATCTCTATTTTAAAGCTATCTCGTCTTCTTCTATTCTTAAATTCTAGCTTTTCTAGCTACTTCTATTCTATAGTACTTACTTGCCTTTCTTTACTAAATAGAGAGGCTAGGATAGGAAGAGTTATATAACAGCCCAGTTCTGGTTTCAGACCTGTCACGTGACTCTTTCACCGCCTGGCAGAATCCTGTATATTAGCATCGTTTAGAGCTGTCTCCGCTCTTCGCTCTTTACCTTTAGTTTTCGTGTTAATAACTACGAATAGACTACTTCTCTACTCTACTCCTGCCTTATTATTATATTAAACTAAAGGTTACTCTTCTTATTAGGCTTCTTAACCTCACTTCTATTCTAGCCTCTCTACTACTAACTCTGCGAACCCTTTTAAAAACGGCTTCTTAGACCTCTCGCTAGCGACTCTTGAATTAACACCTAGCTTAAGACCTCTCTCTAGCGTCTACGGACTTCTATTCCAGCCTCTCTACTACTAACTCTATAAACCCCTTTAAAAACGGCTTCTTAGACCTCTCGCTAGTAACCTCTAAATCGACACCTAGCTACGGATCCCCCTCTAGTATCTTCGGATCCCTCTCTTCTAGTATCTTCAGATCCCCTCTCTCTAGCGTCTATAGACCCCCCCCCTCTCTCTCTTTAAATAGCTAGTATCTAACTACTCTAATAATAGACTCTAATATTATATACTAGGTATATAAATTTAGCTCTCTTATTAAGAAGAAACATTAATACGCTCGTATAATCGATGCTTTAATAAGATAGCTTATCTAGCTTATTATTAGTTAATCTAAGCCTTCTACTAATAAGAAGGAGCCCTTCTACGCCTCGACGAGAGAAGCCTTTCAAGTAGACCTTCTTACTTTTAGCTATATTATTTTCTAATAACTCTTAAAGCCTCCTCCTCCTCCTTCTAATATTACGAAAGCTCTTAAAGCCTATACTTTAGTAATCGACAAAATCGTAGAAGTATATACTAGTTGCTTAGTAGATTATATAGATTAGTATTAGAAAGCGAATATAGAGAATTTTAGGTAACTTAGCGTATAGCTAGTATCTTACTACTTATATAGAGCTAGTACCTTACTACTTATATAAAGCTAGTATCTTATAGCTGTCTTAGTAGAAGAAAGAGTAAGAGTATAGGCTAGGACTAGTAGATATATAGATAGATAAGTACACTAGTTTCTAGAGCTATAAGGCTCGAGGGCGAGCTCTACTAAAGAGAGGGAAATGTGATAGCCTAGTTCTAGTTTCAGACCTATTACGTAACTCTTTCACCGCCTAGCAGAATCCTATATATTAGTATCGTTTAAAGCTATCTTCGCTCTTCGCTCTTTACCTTTAGTTTTTACGTTAATAACTACGAATAGACTACTTCTCTACTCTACTCCTACCTTATTATTATAAGTTAAGCTAGTTAATCTCGCTTAAAGCCTAGAAGGCGGCTCTAATTTCACTTAATATCTAGAAAGCGAGTAGAAAAGAGGGTTTAGGTCTTAATTAGAGATTATCTTTCTAATTCTACTCTAGTCTAGCCTCCTTTTTTTATCTACCTAGCTTATAATAGTACGAAATATATACTATAGAAGAAGAGGTATATAGAAGTGCGTTCGAGACTAAATAACGTATATAAATACTAGGTACTAATATAGAAGAAAAGGAAAAACAATCTCTCTCTAACTCTAGAAATATAGGCTACTATATATAAGAGGTTTAGATAAAAGAGTCTGAAACCGACTAACGTTATACGTCGGCTAATATAAAAGTCTAAACTTATATAACCTTTCTAAAATAGATAATATAAGATAATAACTACTAAAACCTTATATATAGTAGATACTCCTAGCTATCTAGAATAGTATACTATTATATCTCTCTCTCTTAAAAAAAGACTCGTTCTCGAGTCTATCTATCTTATCGTTTAAGATCGAATCGAGATAGTATAAGTGTTATAATATTTATTATATTTGTCGATTTTATTATAAGCGGAAAGTTAAGATATTAGTACTAAATCGTATTCGTAGATACTTATAAAAGAGGCTTTGTTTCTAATTCTTTAATATTAAAAGTAAGTATTCGTTTACTTAAAAGAGTATAGTCTAATCTATCTAGTAGATTAGAGAAAGTTTAAAGTAAAATTAGAAAAAGTTTAAAGTAGAAAAAGTTTAAAATAGAAAAAGTTTAAAGTAGAGTTAGAGGCGAATATTAAGAGATAACGTTGTAGGTAATAGTAATAACTTAGTTAAGAGCTTATTTCAAGAGTATACTAACTTATATCTGATTTGAATTCGAATGAAATTTCTAGGTCCGGCTAGAAGTAAAAAGAAAGTAAGACTCTATAATAATAAGGTAGGAGTAGAGTAGAGAAGTAGTCTATTCGTAGTTATTAACGCGAAAACTAAAGGTAAAGAGCGAAGAAGAGCGGAGCTAAACGATGCTAATATATAGGATTCTGCTAGATAGTAAAAGAGTTATATAATAGGTCTGAAACTAGAACTAGGCTATTATATTTCTCTCTCTTTAGTAGAGCTTATTCTCGAGCTTTATAGAAACCTATATACTTATCTATCTATATATCTACTAGTTCTAGTCTATACTCTTGCTCTTTCTTCTACTAAGGTAGCTATAAGATACTAGCTTTATAAGAGTAGTAAGATACTAGCTA
This sequence comes from Hymenoscyphus infarciens, assembly GCA_001414345.1. NCBI lineage: Eukaryota > Fungi > Ascomycota > Leotiomycetes > Helotiales > Helotiaceae > Hymenoscyphus > Hymenoscyphus infarciens. The sequence goes on along the minus strand of LLCB01000070.1, from coordinate 164,593 downwards.
TACGCTAAGTTACTTAAAACTCTCTATATTCGCTTTTTAATACTAATCTATATAATCTGTTAAGTAACTAGTATATACTTCTATAATTTTGTCGATTACTAAAGTATAGGTTTTAAGAGCTTTTGTAATATTAGAAGGAGGAGGAGGAGAAGGCTTTAAGAGTTATTAGAAAATAATATAGCTGAAAGTAAGAAGGTCTTCTACTTAAAAGGCTACTCTTGTTAAAGTATAGAGCTTCTTAATAGTAGAAGGCTTAGATTAACTAATAATAAGCTAGATAAGCTATCTTATTAAAGTGTTAATTACGCGAGCGTATTAATATTTCTTCTTAATAAGAGAGCTAAAGTTATATACTTAGTATATAATATTAGAGTCTATTATTAGATTTAGTAGTTAGATACTAGCTATTTAAAGAGAGAGAGAGAGGTTCGTAGACACTAGAGAGAGAGATCCGAAGATATTAGAAGAGAGTTTTAAGCTTAGTATTTATTTAGAGGTTACTAGTAAGAGGTCTAGAAAGCTGTTTAAAGAGGTTTAGTACTATAAAGAGGACTAAAGCTATAGAGTTATAAAGTATATATATAGTTATCTAGGAGCTATTTAAAAAGAGAGTTCTAGAGTATATATATAGGTATCTAAGAGCTATTTAAAAGAGAGTTATAGAGTTAGTAGTAGAGAGGCTAGAATAGAAGTAAAGTTAAGAGCTTAATAAGAAGAGTAATCTTTAGTTTAATATAATAATAAAGTAGAAGTAGAGTAGAGAAGGAGTCTATTCGTAGTTATTAATACGAAAACTAAAGATAAAGAGCGAAGAAGAGTAGAGCTAAATAATACTAATATATAAGATTCTACTAGGTAGTGAAAGAGTTACGTAACAGGTCTAAAACCAGAACTAGGCTATTATAGACTCTAATTAGAGTTAGTAGAGTTTCGGCTAGCTAAAGACGAAGTTGTTATTAAAGTTATTAAAGTTGAAACTATTATCTAAAGTTTAGAATAATAAAAGAAGTAGTTTTAACTAGTTAAATAAACTTAATACTAAAGTTGTTATATTCTCTTATTCTCTTTAGAGTACTTAAGAGCTTATTTATCTTCTAATTTCGAAGAAAGAGTTACTATTAGATTATAAGAAGCTCGGAGCTAAGATATATTCTATATATAGAAGAACTGTTCCGATTCTAATATCTCTCTAAGTATAGCTATACTTGAAAAGTGACCTTTTTAAAGTTAGTAAAAGTTTCTTTAGTATAATATTCTTCTAATTCTACTTCTATCTCTTTTAGATAATATTTAGTCGGTATTATTAAAGATAGCGATAACTTAGCTAAGAGCTCGCTTCTAAGTTTCGTTCTAATAGAAAGCGTATTTCGACTAATTAGTATCTAATTCGAGGGAAGTAGTAAGAAGGTATTAGAGGTAGGTGTCTATAAGCGAAAGAGGTCTGAATTTAGGCTTTGAAAGTAAAGAAGAGTTCGAATAAGAGTTAGATTAATAAGAGTTCAGAGGTGGGATTTAGTTATTAACTTCGAAGTTCGCTTATAATTATATCTATCTTATCTAACTAATCGTTTTATTCTTTATTTTATACTATTATCTCGTCTATATATTATCTATATTTAAGAAGTCTCTTTAAGACCTTTTATGTTTTTCTAGTATACGAATATAGATTAAGAGTCTTTTAAAAGAAGAGTAGCTCTAAAAGGTCGTTTAACGCCTCGTAGTAGAACTAATTTAGAGAGAGACCTAAGGTCTTCTTAGAACTTCGATATAATATTAGAAGAGGAGAGAGAGTAAGATTAGATTTAGAAGCCTTCTAGATAACTTTAATAGTCGACTTATTTACTAAACCTATATATAGTAGTCCTTATATAGAGAGAGTTATTAGAAGCCTCTAAAATACTTAGCGTATTTCTACTTTCTTAACGTATAAAACACGATTTTTACTAGCTATCTATAACTAATACTAAACTCTAATATTACTAGCTATCTAGATAGTCTCTAATTACCTAGATATTTAAGAATATCGTTATTCAGGTTCGATTCTAGTCTAAAGCGAAAGGTATATCGACTTCGAATTCGAAATAAAAGTAATAATAAGCTTAAAAAAGATATTAGAGTTTTTTCTTTTTATATAATAGTATGAAATATATACTATAAGAGAAGAGGTATATAGGAGTACGTTCGAGACTAAATAATATATATAAATACTAGGTACTAATATAGAAGAAAAGGAAAACTGTCCCTCTCTAACTCTAGAAGTGTAGGCTACTATATATAAGAGGTTCGGACAAAAGGGTCCGAAACCGACCAACGTTATACGTCGGCTAATACAAAAGCCTGAACCTACGTAACCTTCCTAAAACAGACAATATAAGACAACAACTGTCGAAACCTTATATGTGGCAGGTACTCCCAGCTATCCAGGATAGCATGCTATCACATAGCTACTTCTATCCTGTTTTTAGAACTTTCCTAGCTACTTCTATCCTAGTTAGAGTACCTAGCCTACTAAACTTAGCCTAGCCTTGATCCTAATCTAGCCTAGCCTCTCCTATCCTTACCTAGGTGAGTAGCCTATCCTATCCTAAGTACTAGGCTGACCAAGGCGGGGAAAGCCAAAACACTGGTAGTTATCGTCGCCTAGAATCGCTCTTCCCCTTCCAGGTTCCCCTCAATCTTCTGGTGACGAACTGCAAACGACAACAAACTGATCAACAAGTTTCTGTAACCTTCAATAACACTGAGATGTATGAACTGATTGTTCGCCTCATACTTGCGTGCTCCGTATTATTCTGGAGCCTGTTGGGCTACTTGGAGCATCGCCAACTTTGGACGCTTCGCTTTAAAATCGCGCTTTGGACACCTTACCTGGTCCTTATTCCAACCTCTCTGCCTCTCTTTCTCCAATATTCAATCGAGAATATTGAAGCCGTAGACTTTGTTCGCGAAGGCGATGCATCGTTTATGATCAACTTGTTCGATCTTAAAGACACGAAGAAGTATGCCTCCACGATCATCGACTTCATCAACGCCCCGTTCGACAACGTGTCGAGGGCAGTGGTTGGCGCCGTAGCGGTGACATATCTCGTCTTTGTTATTCGTTATGTTCTGCCGTTGATTGAAAGTAGAAGATATCTTCGACTGCGATGGAAAGCGTGGAGCGGGCTAAGCAGAACGGGCATTGCAGCGCCTTACTCCAGGCTGGTTGGTGGTGAAGCAGATTGGGTAGCATTGTCGAGGATGGCTCATGCTGTGCCACCACACCCTGTCGAGAAATTCTCAGGATTTATGTTCTTGAAACTCGGGGCCGATCCAACAGACCTCTTGAAAAGTGCCACCAGCAATGGCAACCACATTTTCACCCCTGAATCTAAAACTAAAACCGGTGCCTATTAACCTGCCCCTTCCGATCAATCGATCTCATTGCTATGGGGAGAGCATCTTGGATTCCGGAGACGATGTAGTCGAGGGATCATCTCTGTTTCTAGAAATCTTCTCACTTACCAACCAGCTTTTGACTCGGGGTATGATGGTTGTGTACTCTGTCTAGCATATGGTATCTTGGCTAGAAACAAAGGTCTGGAACCTTGGAAGTTAGTTTGTAACTTGAACATGTAAAGCTCGATAAAAGTTTTCGAGGAAAATAGTATTTAGTGGCCCTGTCTAGCTAAAACACTGTGAAGTATCTATCGTGCTGAATTCGTACGAACTTTCTCTCTTTTAGGGGAAGCATATATCGTTGCGGCTACTGAGCTAGCACTTCTTATTACTGATATAAGCGAGGATTTGATCGAAGATTGGCTCGATTCATACATGGAACACTAAGATCTAAGCCTTAATTACAGGGTAGTAGAGTTAGGAGTAACGGATGTGGACTTGGCTCGGCTATACAGGGGATATTACGCGGCTATGCTTGTCAGCCTTAGTACTTACCGAAAGGGTGTCCGGATCCGGCCAGAAATCATTGTATATGAAGCCTTGTGCTAGCGAGAGGGTGCGGATCATTGTCCCAGATGGCTTTTGGGTCTAAGAATAGTGGATCGAAGAGTGAGGGAACTAACTTATCTGGGGGCTGCTGGGCAGCTGCTTATCTCTGCGGTTATTTGAAAAAGCAAGGCTATTTTTGGGAATTTCCCGTCGTTTGTGCCTGGTACGTCTGTTTATTTAATGCCATCCTAGCTCAAAGGAATGCTGACGGGTCTTTGGTTCCTGTCTTCTCGTGATACCACCTATCTTGGCTCTCCCAATACGAGGCTGAAAGGTAATGTAAATACTTCTTAGACCCTAATCTTTTCGGTTATCATATATAAAATTTGCATGTTTCTTCAATTCGTTGTAAGCTCACCGGCGACTGCTCTTGCCAAATAGTATAAAATGCTAGACCGTAAAACTCACTTCCTGGTTCACTGTTCTACCATGTTGCTCTTGGACTTACCTGTATCTGTATTCGCAGCACTAACTGGTCAAGTCCTAGTCTATGTCAGTGAGAAGATCGGAACCGGCTTTTTGTGGGGCTTAACCGGTCTTGTAGTACTTACTGCTTTCCTCTAAGGTCTCGTTATAGCACTTGCGTCTATGACCGAATCCTCAAACAACTGGACCTTTAGGTTTCGCCTCTCTCTCGTCGAGTACCGGTGGTGGACCTTTGTTTTGGTATTACTTGTCATATCTCTAGGCATGAATACCTTCTCCTTTATATCTGGTTATAGTATAGAGCTATTAGGCGTCCTCGTTCTCGCCTCGGCCACCTTTCTGGCTACTGTGAGATATACACTCCCCGTGTGGCAATTTCGCCACTTCAACAGAAATCGATGGCTTGTATGGACAAATGACAGTCGAACTGGGATACCAGAAGAAAAGACAATTTTCTATGGGGATGGAGCGGCATAGAGACAACTGATAAGGGACAACGCCACACCTTTGTCAACAGAGATTAACGAGACTCCATCAGATCGATATGGATGGCGGATATGGCCAGCACCAGGCATGCCTCAAGACCCGACCGATATCTTGAACGTTACAAATTCCGTAAAATTAAATATAATGGCCAGAAAAGATTGGATATATGATGATGGGAATCCAGATTCCGCCACACGATCACTTCTATGGGGGCAAGGGCAGGGTTTTCGACGACGAGTTTCCCGAGCCGTTTCCGCAGTTCCGCGAAGCCTCCTTGATTCCAACCCTTTTACAATCGATGGCTACGGTGTAAAAGGCCTTACTTTAGTATTGGGGATCCTAGGGCGTAATAAAGGCTTAACACCTGGGAATCTGGTTTTCAATATGACGAGAGAGCTCTCTACATTGATGGAGAATCGTTTAACATGGCGACCCCGGCCAGCCAAAGTCAACCGAAGCTATTTCTACAAACCGCTAACGGAACAATACGGCGGCATCGGTGACCACGTGTCTTACGTGAATGCTGCTTTGGAGCTATCCCTCTTAATGATGGATATGCCTTATTGGGCAATCGAGGACTGGCTCCTAGGAGGCTTCGATCATCAATCTATTGTAGACAATCGCTTTCTCCGTAAGCTTCCTATCAAAGACCGTAGAGAAAAACAAGCGATGCTAAAAGCCTATTATGAGTCTAGTTACGTCTCTATGATTATCTCTCTTAATAGTATGAACCTAACGATGAAAGTCCCACAGCCGAAAGGACACAACCTACTTGCTCGACTAGATATTATCTGCACAGGAATCTTACTGAAAGCTAGAGGACATTTAAAGCTAAGTTGGTGGAATAGAGAGGATGTCCGGGAGAGAAGAATGAATTAGATTAGTTTCTTGGGTTAGGAGAGTGGGTGGAAGGAACCGATGGCGAGGTTGCTTGGGCTGGAGAGGTGGCCGGAGGGGTTTGAGTGCTAGCCGTCGGTTTGGAGTGAGGATGATGCCGAAAGCGATCTCTCGCATCAAGCCGAGAAGAGCTTGGTTGGTAATAAAGTAGTAGAGACTGTTGAAGTTGAGAATCATAGTGCTATTGCATTTGAAGATGAGGTGTAGCCGATATCGAAACTGGTATCAGGGACACTGGCAAAAACCGAAGGAAGGCGAAATACTTCGTGCTGAGTAAAGTCGCCAGTGCGGGCCGTTTAAGGATTAGTTGATTTCTCTCGCGTAGTCGAGTGCCTGGAAACCAAGTAGGCAATCTATACTATTCAACAGGGATACCTCTGTACAATTTCCCTTCGTTTGTACTAACAGTATGCTTTTTATGTTTCTCAAACGTCCTCTGCCGAGTTCTCCATCCGCAATGTGTAGAAAGCATGAGATCTGATAAGGTGGAAGAAAGAAACGCTGAGAACTATTCCCAGAGAGCAGATCTGTTCTCCACTATACGGAAAAATAAGGCCCGGCAACTGAACTACTAGGCAATGATCTTTGAGCACATTTCGTCTTTGTGCCGCTCCTACGGCGCTGCGCTGCAGAACACATTCGACAGCCCCAGGATCGACAAACATATTACGCTTTCGGGGTGTTACTGTCCACTCGCACATACATAGCTCGCTCTATTTTATTCATTTTCTGAATCATTGTTTTACAGACGTAATTAGCCAGGAAGTTATGCCGTCTTCATGTTCGACCAAGGATAGCGCTCCAATTTTACCGGAGTTATGCATTAAGAGTCTTAAGACGATTCTATTTAGCGATAGATCGTACAGAGTGTCTTGTCGCTGATATCCTTACGCAGAACAGGCCCTCATGAAGGTCGAGGAAGCTCCTCCATGATAGTGCTAAGCGGTACACCATCGATCCATTCATCGATGATGAAAGGGCCCATTTCGGGATCGTGGTTGTCGGCAGCCATACCGAAAGCTATGACTTCTGGAACTGGAATTAGAGTCCTTTATTTCAAAAATCTCATACCTGATTGATATTTAGCATGGAACTGTTATAGCGTGTCATCGAAACGCACCTAAACCCTGTTTACAATACGGTGTACTCTAACGAGTATTAGACGTGCAAGTGTATAGAAGCTCATCGTCGCTTAACCTCGTCATCGTTACCCAAAGTTGTTAAAATAAAGCTATTCCGAGATATTTAATTACTAACTAAATATTAATTATACCTCTATTAAATATAATTATATACTAGCTCGCTAGACTCTTAGGTCTAGTATTAGCAACTGTTTTCAGAAGACTATACTACTACGATATATTATTAAAAGCCTATATTAAGACGTACTATTAATATTACTTAAATCTAAAGATATTATATAGTATTACTATTTATATTATTAGTATTTTAATTAATACTAGAATAATTAGTATAAGAAAAAAGTTCTTAGATACTTAAGTAGTACTCTAAGTAGTCTAAGTAGAGTAGAGTAGAGTTTAAGTAACGTGTTCTTTAAGTAGAGTAGAGTAGTTACTTATAACTACTTAAGTAGTACTCTAAGTAGTATACTATAAAAGACTCTAGCTTTTTAGACTAATAATAGTCTAATTACTTATAAAGCTAATAAAGCTTAATATTAGTAGTATTACTAGCGATATATATTATACTTATATTTATTATTATATAATTAATAGCTAATTTATTAATTCTATTATAAAAGGAGTTATATAATAAATAGAGTAGAAAAGAGATCTCGTATAAGCTTTTAATAGCTCTAAAGCGCTACTCCGACGCCACTCCGAGCCTCGGCCCGGCTTAGCCTAATACGGCTCGAATACTTCGAGTACTACTAAGAGTTACTTAGAGTAGTATAAGTAGAGTAGAGTAGTAGTTACTACTCTACTCTACTCTACTTATTTCTTTTACTAAGAATAATATCTTAGTATTACTAAGCCGATTAAATCTAAGCTTTTTGCTCTAGAATTTAGACTTAACTTATCTTTAGTCTTATATCTTAGACTTATATACTATAATATATAATATAAAAAAAAATAGCTAGATAGCTAGAGTTATAAATCTAACTATAAAAATTAAAAAAAATTAAAAATAGCTTTTAAATTACTCTTATATTCTTCTAACTAGCTTATATAAGATTTTAAACTTTAATAATACTTTATTTATATCTAATAATAAAAACGTAAATATAAGTTTACTAGCTATAATAATATAAACTAGCTTATTGATTTTATTAACTTTTACTTTTTAATTAATTAGATATAAAGATTAAATAAATAAATAATAAAAGATTAAAGTTTACTAGTTAGCTTTAGAGATTTATATATTTAGGATTTATTAAGTAAAGTAAGTAAAGAGAGTAACTAATTATATAATTAAGTAAAAGTCTAATTAAATTCTTTTTTTAAGATTCTATAATAGCTTATTATCTAGGCTATTCTAGATAGCTAGAAGTACCTGCTATATATAAGGTTTAGCTATAGCTTTCAGCTATATATTTAGCTTTCGGCTATTATTATTTTATATTATCTAATTTAAGAAGATTACGTATATTCTTACGTCTATCTAGACTTTTAAACGTATATCGTAGAGTTTAGACTTTTATATTAGCTAACGTATATTATTATTTAGTTTTATATCTCTTTTATATCGTCTAAATCTCTTATATATAGTAGCTTACTCTCCTAGAGTTAGAAAAGGCTAGTTTAGCCTTTTCTTCTATATTAGAGCCTAGTATCTACGTATATTATTCTACTAAATATACTCTTATATACCTCTTCTATAGTAGTATATATTTCGTACTAGTATAGATTCTCTACTAACTCGCTATACGAGTTAGTCGTAGCGACTTCTAAAGCGTAGTAACTCTAAAACTAGTATCTTATACTCTTAATTATATAATAAAGCAACTACTAAGTCTAATTAAGTAATTTTTATATATATAAATAGTATAATATTAACTTAATAAAAGTCTCTATAATATCTAAGTTATTAAAAGTAATCTATATACTATTTTATAATTAATTAGATAACGATTATAAGCTTTTAGAGAGAGCTTTAGTAAGTCTTAGTAGACTACTTTATCTACTATCGGCGATAAATTAGCGCTAAAGAGCTATATATAAACTAAGAAGCTATATATAACTACTCTTTAGAATTTATTACTTCTTAATATACGCTTTAAATACTTATTCTATTATAAATATAGCTCTTTACTAGTATATCTTTAATTATATCTAAGAATTACTATTTTTTAACTATTAGTTATTAAGTAAGTAATTATTTAGATTATATCTTTAGAGTTACTACGTTTTAAGATCGCTGCGACTAACTCGTATAATAAGTTAGTAGAGAATCTTAAAAAAATAATTTAATTAGACTTTTACTTAATTATATAATTAGCTTATTAAACTCTCTACTTTACTTTACTTCACTTATAAAAACTTAATATATATATCTCTAAAGCTAACTAGTAGTTACTACTCTAGCTAATCTTTATATATATTTCTATAAAATAACTATCTTTATTTAAATAAAAAACTATATATTTAGAGCTTAGTTAGTTTATATATATTAGTACTTTTTTAAGATATATACTACTAGAAATTAAGAGATAATATAATATATATATAAAAACTATAATATATACTTTTATATTTACTTCTTTTAAATATATATATAAAGATATATACTACTAAAATTAAATAATATACTCTTTTCTCTCTTAATTTTTAACTTTTATATATATATATATATATTCTCTCTCTCTTATCTATAACTACTACTAAGTCTACTAGAATTACTAGAACTAGTGAAATATATAATAAAATATATACTATTAGAGAGAGATAGAACTCGTAGACTAGTATAATTAAAGAAGAATATTAAAAATTATAATAGTACGAAATATATATAACTATAGAAGAGGTATATAGAAGTGCGTTTAGCAGAATAACGTATATAAATACTAGGCTCTAATATAGAAGAAAAGGAAAAACTATCCCTCTTCTAACTCTAGAAGTAGGCTACTATATATAAGAGGTTTAGATAGTATAAAAGAGTTCGAAACTAACTAATATTATACGTTGTCTATATAACCTTCCTAAAATAGATAATATAAGATAATAGTAGCTGAAACCTTATATATAATAGGTACTTCTAGTTATTAAGAATAGTATACTATTATATCTCTCTCTCTTGAAAAAGACTCGTCTCTAAGTTTATCTATCTTATCGTTTAGAGTTGAATTAGAATAGTATATATATAATATTTGTTATATTTGTTGATTTTGTTATAAGCGAGAAGGTTAGAGTCTAAAACGTAGCTAAACTAGTTCAAAGATGCTTTGTTTATTAAACTTTATTATAAGTGAGTGTAATAGTATACTATCCTAGATTATTATATAATAGCTAGATTATTATATAATAGCACTATTCTGAATTATCGGCATTTATAAAACTACTAATACCTCTAAGCAGTGCTAATACCTCTAATACCTCTAGAGCCGAGATTACAAATAACTAATACTTATATAAGTAAAGTACTAAAGGTATTAATATCTAACATTTATATATAGAAGGGATTAAGGTTTAGATATTATATATTTAGCTTTCTAAAAGATTAAAGGTTATATATTTAGCTTTTTAGCTCTTATTATTTAGTATTAGCTATATTAGGCAGGGCTCGGTTATTATTATTATTAGAACTTAGAAGCTTTTAACCTTCTTATATATAGACGTTTATATTTAATATAGTAGAGAGATAGTTATTATTTTCTTCTATATTAGTACCTAGTATCTATATACGTTATTCTACTATATATACTCTTATATACCTTTACTATAATTATATATATTTCATACTATTATATAAAAATAATAACTCTTCTTTATTAGTAATAGCCTTAATAATATCTCTTTTCAAGCTTATTACTACTCTTTATTTAGAAGTCGATTTATACTTAATTTAGAATATTATAATAATATCCTTATATAGCTAGGTAATTAGAGACTACCTAAATAGCTAGTAATAATAGGGTTTATTATCTATATAAATAGCTAGTAAAAATCGTATTTTAGTATATATTAAGAGATTAGAATATACTAAGTATTTCCTAAGAGTCCTAATAACTCTAGATTTAGTAAATAAGTCGACTTATAATAGTTATCTAGAAGGCTTCTAAATCTAATCTTATCCCTCTCTCTCTAAACTAACATCTTTGAAATATCGAACCTAGTTCCGCTATAAAGCGTTAAACGCTCTTCTAAGGCTACCCCTCTTTCTAAAAGCTATCTAAATAACACCTATATACTAAGATTAAGAAGATCTTAATAAAACAACGGTTAAAGAGACTAGTAAAACTTCTTAAATATAGACTAGATATAGTTAGTTATATAAGCTTTAGAAGTAGAGAATCAAGAAATAAGGAATTAGCTAGCTAAGCTAGAAAGATAGATAAGTAAGCTTATAATTTAAAGTTAATAAAATACTTTACCTCTTAACTCTTTCTAATCTAATCCTCTTTTAAACTCTTAATTAAACTCTCTCTTACTTTTAAGCTTAAATTTATACCTCTTTCAGCTATAGGCAGCTACCTCTAATACTTTCTAACAACTCTCTTCTAGAGCTACCCCCCTTTTTAAAAGACTCTTTAAACCCTCTTAGATCTATAACTATATACTAAGACTTAGAAGATCTCGATAAAATAATAAGTAAGACTTCTTAGATATAGACGATATATAGATAAGATAGTAGTATAAAAATAAAAGATAAAATAATTAGTTAGATAAGAGATATAATTATAAGTAAACTATAAAGTTAATAACTTAAAAAACACTCTATCTCTAAACTCTTACTAATTTAACCCCTTTTTTAAACTTTTATTTAAACCCTTCTTTACTTTTTAAAGCCTATATTTAAACCTCTTTCACTTATAAGCCTCTACTCTTAATAAACTTTCTACTACTTTCTAAACCTTAAATCAGATATAAATCAGTTAAAATACACTTTCTATTAGAATAAAACTTAGAAGTAAGCTCTTAGCTAAGTTATTACTATTTCTTAACTAAATATTATCTAACTCTACTTTAAACTTTTCCTTTAAAAATACCTCTACTAGTAGATATTTAAAAAGACTATAGTCATAGACTAAGTCCCTACTAGTATAAAGGTTAAAAAAGATAGAAGTTAAAAGAGAAGGAAGTAGAATTAAGAGAAGAATATACTAAAGAAACTTTTACTAACTTTAAAAAGTCACTTTTTAAGTATAGTTATATTTAGAGAGATACTAAAATTAGAAAGGTTCTTTTATATATAGAATAAAATAAGATTATACCTTAGCTCTAAAACGCGTCTACTACTCTTAAAAGACACTAGAATTATAACTTTACTAAGATAGTAAATAATCTTTTAGCTATAAATAAGAAGGGATACTAAAGTACTAAATATTTAGAAACAACTACGCCTATTAATACTAGTACTTTAGTTTAAAAGAATACTTCTCTATTCTTATCTAGTTTAGCTCTAAACTCTCTATAATATAATAGTAAATCGTCCTCTACTTTAGAAGTGAAATAGGAATCAAAAGATAAATAAGTTCTTAAGTACTCTAAAGAGAACAAGGCGGCCTATAGGCCTAAGTAACACAGTTCCTACGATAGTACTAATAAATGTTATATCTAAAACTATACCTCTTTTTATTATCTTAGACTTCGAACAGCGTTTTTAAATTTAATATTAAGTTTATTTAACTAGCTAAAACCCCTCCTTTTATTATCTTAAACTTTAGATAGTAAAACTTTAATAACCTCGGTATTAAGTTTATTTAACTAGCTAAAACTACCTCTTTTATTATCTCTGAATACTTAAATAATTCAACAAACTTTAATACTAAGCTCTTTTAACTAGCTAAAACCTAATAGACTCTAATCAGAGTCTTATAGTCTTTACTATCTTACCTTCTTTTACTTCTAGTAGAGCTAGAAGTTCTTTTTCATCTAAATTCGACTTAGATACAAATCGGTACACTCTTGAAAGGATAGTAACCTCTTAGCTAAGTTATTACTATCTATAACATTATCGACTTTTCGTTTCTAACTTCACTCTAAGTCCTCGCCGACCTAAGTTCAGATAAACTTACTTTCTTTTATATCTAGTATATTAGATGTTTTATTCGAATTTAAATCGAATACGAATTAGTATACTCTCGAAGTAAGCTCTTAATTAAGTTATCACTATTACCTATAACGTTACCTCTTAATATTCGCTTCCGACTCTATTCTAAATTCACCTCTATCTCTGTTTTAAACTTTTTAAACTTTAAACTTTAAACTTTTTCTAACCTACTAGACAGGATTAGACTATACTCTTTTAATAAACGCGAATACTTATACTTTGATATTGAAGGATTAGACACGATATAAAGTCGGTTACGATTCAGATCCCGCTTAGTATTCTATAGACAATTTTCAGGGTTTACTATATCGTCTAATAGACCGACACCTCTCTAAATAGCTTAATATATAAGAATTAGACAAGAATTAGGCAAAAGAGTTAATTTGTAAAACTCTATTAATACTCTCTAATTCTAGTCACCCTCGACAAAGAACTTATAATAAAAACCTGAGATAAAACACTAACTAGTAAGAATGTTCGAAATTAATAAAGTGAAGAACTAAGACTAAGTCACTACTGAAACAGGGCCTACGTATCCTCTCCTTCCTCTAACTTATTATCCTCCTCTCTACTCTCCTAAGCGTAAGGAGCCCGAATCAGCTCTTCCTCTACCTCCTTCTTATAAGGACGCTTCTTACCTCAGTAACCTCTTATAACTAGCTTTAAGGAGGACGCTTATAAACTCTTTAAGTAGGCCTCGAAGAGGACCTAAACCTAGGTTTAGATAGAGGTCCTACCCTCTATGGTATAGTATAAAGACTATTAAATATTAGTAACTAAAACCTCTTTAACAAGTAAGAGGTACTTATAATAACCTTAGTATAAAGTGTCTAAGTCTCCTCTAAGAGAGTAAACTATATCTCTAAACTATTCTTTAGTACCTTTATACTAGTAATAACTAATACCTTATCTAAGGCTTTAGTAGCCTTCTTAACCTCCCTCTTCTCCTTCTTATCTATAAGCTTACTAAACTCCTTTCTAATAAACCATAGCAACTACCTAAGTTAGAATAGATTTAGTATATATTTAGAATTAAACTTACTAGAATATATATAGTATTCTACTTTATATAGTACCTATACTTCTTTAACTTTAGCTTCTTAAAAGTATATATATAATCTCTATTCTAAGATTTTACCTAAAGACACCGAATATAGTAGACTTAGTAGGTAGCTAGAAGTATACTAGGAGAATATAGAAGAGGCATTTTACTATATTAGATTAGCTTTAAATTAGGTCTAATTAAGAAGAGAAGAACTTACTTTTATATATATATAATATATATATATATTCTAGAAGATAAGTTAGTATATAAGGATATATCTAATTAGAAGGTATTCTTACTATTTATATTATTTAAATAAAAAGAAAAGAAAAAGAGAAGTTAGAATTAGAGAAAAGTCGCTTACTAATATACTACTTATAATAATAGCTATTACTTTACAATTATTATTTATTACTTAATAATTACTATTATAATATATAATAATAGTAAGAATATAATAACTCTATAGTAGTATACTACTTTCTACCTACTAGCTAATTATTAGCTTCTCTTCTATTCGTATTCTATTATATATAGTAGTAAATAAAGAGTAATTAGCTCTTAAATAATAATACTACTAGCCACCGACTCCACCTTAACTACTAGATACTATAATAGTAAGATAAGTTATATTCTTTATAATAAAAAGATAAATAATACTCTGATTAACCTAATACTATACTAATCGATAGCTAAAGACTTAGGACGAGTCTTTTTAAAGGAGAGGGGATATAATAGTATACTATTCTAGATTATTATATAATAGCTAGATTATTATATAATAGTACTATTCTAAATTATTAGTATTCGTAAAACTGCTAATACCTCTAAGTAGTATTAATACCTCTGATACCTCTAGAGCTAAGATTATAAATAACTAATACTTATATAAGTAAAGTATTAAAGGTATTAATATCTAATATTTATATATAGAAGGGATTAAGGTTTAAATATTATATATTTAGCTTTCTAAAGGATTAAAGGTTATATATTTAGCTTTTTAGCTCTTATTATTTAGTATTAGCTATATTAGGTAGAGCTCGGTTATTATTATTATTAGAACTTAGAAGCTTCTAACCTTCTTATATATAGACGTTTATGTTTAGTATAGTAGAGAGATAGTTATTATTTTCTTCTATATTAGTGCCTAGTATCTATATACGTTATTCTACTATATACACTTCTATATACCTCTACTGTAGTTGTATGTATTTCGTGCTATTATAGTGAGATAAGATATTAAGATATCGATTTTAGAACTAAATTATAACTAATCTAATTTATAGATACTTATAAAATAGAGACTTTATTTCTAATCCTTTAATATTAAAGTAAGCGTTTACTAAAAGAGTATAGTCTAATTCTATCTAGTAGGTTAGAAAAAGTTTAAAGTTTAAAATTAGAAAAAAGTTTAAAAGTTAAAAGTGAATTTAGAGTAGAGTTAGAAGCGAATATTAAGAAGTAACGTTATAGGTAATAGTAATAACTTAGTTAAGAGCTTACTTTAAGTATATATCGATTTATATCTAATTTAAAGAAATTAAATAAAAAAGAGTATAGGTTTATCTAAACTAAGATTAGTAGAGACTTAAAGTAAAGTCGGAAACGAAAAGGCGATAATATTATAGATAGTAATAACTTAGCTAAGAGGTTACTATCTTTTTAAGAGTATACTGATTTATATCTAATTTAAAAAGTTTAAATAAAAAAGGACTTCTAGCTTAGCTAGAAGTGAAAAGAAGTAAAGAATATAAAGACTATAAGACTATACTAGAATTAGTAGAGTTTTAGCTAGTTAAAAGAGTTTATTACTAAATGTTATTAAAGTTTTACTATCTAAAGTTTAAGATAATAAAAAGAAGTAGTTTTAGCTAGTTAAATAAACTTAATACTAAAGTTGTTATATTATTTAAGTAACTAGAGATAATAAAAGAGATAGTTTCAGATAGTTAAAAGCGAAGTTATTACTAAAAATGTTATCTTATCTTATTCTCTTTAGCGATTCTAAATTAGAGTATTTAAGGACTTTATTCGTTATCTTCTAATTTTAAAGAAAGAGTTACTATTATATTATAAGAAGCTTAGAGCTAGATAGAGAGGTATTCTAAACTAAAATACTAATATTAAACGATTTCGTCGTTTCTAAATATTTAGTACTTTAGTATCTCTTCTTATCTAGAGTTATAATTCTAGCGTCTCTTAAGCGTAGTAGACGTGTTTCAGAGCTAAGATATAATCTTATTCTATATATAAAAGAACTTTTCCAACTCTAGTATTACTCTAAGTATAGCTATACTTGAAAAGTGACTTTTTAAAGTTAGTAAAAGTTTCTTTAGTATAATCTTCTTCTAATTCCAATTCTATATCTTTTAACCTTTATACTAGCTAGGACCTAGTCTATAACTATAGTCTTTTAAACGTTCGCTAGTAGAGGTTTAAAAGAAGTTTAAAGTAGAGTTAGATAATATTTAGTTAGTATTATTAAAGACAGTAATAACTTAGCTAAGAGCTCGCTTCTAAGTTTCGTTCTAATAAAAAGCGTCTTTCGACTAATTCGTATCTAATTCAAGAGAAGTAGTAGAAAGGTATTAGAGATAGTAGCTTATAAGCGAAAGAGGTCTAAATTTAAGCTTTAAAAGTAAAAGAGAGTTTAAATAAGAGTTAGATTAGTAAGAGTTTAGAGGTAGGATTTAGTTATTAACTTTAAAGTTTACTTATAATTTTATTCTCTATCTCTTAGCTAACTAATTATTTGTCTTTTATCTTTATATCTCTATCTCGTCTAATTATTATTTATATTTAAAAAGTCTCTTTAAGAGAGAGCTAAGCTCTTATTATTTTAGCGTATAGTTATAGGTCGGAGATAAATTAAATAAGAGATGTCTTTCGAAAAGAGAGGTATTCTTAGAAGAGTGTCGCTCGACGCTTTATAGTAGAACTAGTTTAGAGAGAGAGACCTAAGATCTTCTTAGAACTTCGATATAATATTAATTTAGAGAGAGAGAGAGAGAGAGAGAGGTAAGATTAGATTTAGAAGCCTTCTAGATAACTTTAGTATATCGACTTATTTACTAAACCTATATATAGTAGTCTCTATATAGAGAGAGTTATTAGGATTCTAAATACTTAGTATATTCTAATCTCTTAATATATAAGACACGATTTTTACTAGCTGTCTATATAAACACTAAACCCTAGTATTACTAGCCGTCTAGGAGATCTCTAGAATCTCGGCTATTTAAGAATATTATTCTTCTAGTCTAATTCTAGTCTAAAGCAAAACAGGTATATCGACTTCGAATTCGAAATAAAAGCGACGATAAGCTTGAAAGAGATATTATAAATACTATTACTAGCGAAGAAGAGTTTTTTCTTTTTATATAATAGTACGAAATATATATAACTATAGAAGAGGTATATAGGAGTACGTTTAATAGAATAACGTATATAAATACTAGGCTCTAATATAGAAGAAAAGGAAAAACTATCTCTCTTCTAACTCTAGAAGTAGGCTGCTATATATAAGAGGTTTAGATAGTATAAAAGAGTCTAAAACCGACTAACGTTATACGTCGTCTATATAACCTTTCTAAAATAGATAATATAAGATAATAGTAGCTAAAACCTTATATATAGTAGATACTCCTAGCTATTAAGAATAGTATACTATTATAAAAATCATAGTATTTTAGACTTAATTTAAAAAACTCGATTTTAGTAGATAATTTATAATCGCCGAGTCTAAAAGAACTAGAAGAAGAAGTACTAGACTCTTCGAACATCGTAAAGATAGTATCTAATCTATAGAGTTAATAGAGGTAAAAGTGAGATTTTAGTATTATAAGCGAATAAGCTAGGTCTACGAGTTCTATTCTTCTCTAGTATATTAAACTTCTTTTAAGCTAAATAGATATAGAATATATATAAGACAAAAACCTAGCTATATATAAGTACTTTTTCACTTTATACTCGTATATAAATCTTATATATCTATAATAAATTATATATATACTAAATAAGCTTTTTATTTTTAACTAATTTATATATATAAATCTTAAAACAAATCTCTCTTTTAAATCTCTCTAAAAAAATATCTTAAAAACTGAAATCTATAATATAAAATAAAATTATTATTTAATTATATCTTAAGATAAATAGACTCTAAAGACTTAGTTCTAGTTTAGCTTTAAAAAGCGTCTAATACGTTATATTAAAAACTAATCTTAAAGAAATATAAGTCGATACTTTTATAAGACTTTATATCTAAATAATAGACTATTATAATTATACTAGTAAAGTACTAAGAAAAGAGTAGAGAGAGAAAGTAGAAATCGCTTCTTTTAAGTTTCTATAATAGTCTACTATTTTGAATTATTAATATTCGTGAAATTACTAATACTTATATATATAATAGTATAAAAGATATATAACTATAGAAAAGATATATAGAAGTGTATTTAGTAGAATAAAGTATATAACTACTATACTAGGCTCTAATAGAGAAGAAAAGACTAAATTAGTCTTTTCTAACTATAGAAGAGTAGATAGCTCTATATAAGAGATTAGATAGTACTAAAAGATCTAAAACCTAAAGCTTAAAATCTTTCTAAATTAGATAATATAAAACAAGAAAAGTTAAAAGCTAATATAAGAGCTAAAACCTTATATATATACTAAGTAGAATCGGCTATTAAAATAGCTAGCTATTATATTCTTAAATTATATACTATTAGTTTTACGATAATATTAACTAGATCTTCTAATATAGAGAGTAATAATCTTTTATAAATATATACGTATAACTACTACTAACACTATATAAAGCTAATAGGTAGTTAGAGTAGTACTACGCCGCGTTTCGACGGTGCGGTTTATACTAGAGATAGAATTAAGAGTCTTAATACTCAAGGAATCAAGGCTTAAGATTAACGATTAGAGCGTACTTAGAAGCCTTGAAGAAAGCTCGAAATCGTCGATTCAAGTAATAAGTAAAAGAGTAAAGACTTTTAGGCTTAACTGCTAGTGAAGAAATCGCAAAGTGGCTTACGAAGTAGAAAGTAGATAAGAGTAGAAGTAGGTTATTTTTATTTTTTATTTTTTATTTTTTTAGTATATTAATATAAGGAAACTGATAAATAATAGGATATCCCTCTTCTCTAACCTAAACCTCTTTCTTTTAGTAAGAGAGACAAATTAGTCCTTTTAAATTAATTAGAGACCGAAATAGCCCTTTTTAATTAATTAAGAGTAAAATAGTCAATTACTGTATAAACAAAAGAAACAGAAGTATGGATAAAGGTATTTTTAGTTTTTACTATTAAGAATCTAAGGGAAACATTTGGTATCGCTGGTATGACTCCATTTCAAAAAAAACCAGCCAAGGTAATTAATGGCTTTGTATGATTAGTGTGAGCAAAAATGTAATATGCTCGACAAAATCAATCATGTCATAACACATCAGCAAAAGCCCGTCCAAGTGACTGTACAATTCTTGCAAGCCATGCCAATGATATTAAACACAATGAGGAAAGAATTCACACTCGCGGCGCATCATCAATGTGTGAAGCGAATGGGAAAAGGGTATCTATGCGGACTTTTCGTGTTGGGTGGAGACACGTTGGAGGGAGACAACTGTGAAACTGGTTAGCATAAAGCGCGAAACATGGGGGGATCAGTGCGGAGCGACTCACCAAAATCTTCGAGTGATCGTTGCTTTTGGTTCTTTTTGGGTGACTTTCCGTGCATGAGATTATCGAAGCCGACACTGTCCTGGAGGAGATAGTAGACACCGCCCATGATACAGAAGATACCGAATGAGAAGATCCAGATACGGACGACAGCGACAATGGATGTTTTGCGGTCACCAAGGAACCAACCGAAGAGGGTGAAGAAGGTTGCGACGATATCGACGACCAAGATAGCACCGGACAATTGCCACGATGGAATGGAAGACCAGAAAGGACCGTTGGCACGAGTGATGAAGATGAGCCAATTCTCAGTGAGGGAGATTTCGAGGAAGAGAACAGCATCCATAACACCAAAGTTCTGTACAATACCAGCATCCTCACCCCGAGCGATCATGGTGGTAAGAGTGATCCAGGTACCGATGGCAAGAACAATACCAAGGAGAACGGACATGCCCCAAAGCTTTGGAAGATTCCACTTGACTGGAGACTTGGAAAATGGAGCATTGTCGTAGGCAATGGCCAAGGTGGCAACATCGGCGAAGATGGCAATGAAAACTACCAACTCAATGTTGAGAGATCGGTTCAAGATGGCGATCCAGAGACCAAGGAAAATTTCCAAATGAAGTGACAAGGCGATACGGTAGACAACATAAGCGTACATGCGGTGGAAGATCTGTCTAGAAGTCTTGAGAGCATCAATGATGGCACCGAGACCTGGAGCCAAGAAAACGATATCAGCAGCGGAACGAGCAGCATCAGATGCACCCTCGACAGCGATACCAGTATCGGCCTTCTTGAGAGATGGGGCATCGTTGACACCATCACCAGTCATGGCAACGAGGTAACCACGCTGTTGGAGAATCTCGACGACATTGTATTTGTGTTGGGGGAAAACCTCAGCGAACCCATCAGCAGCCTCGACGAAATCATAAACTTCGGAACCTGGCATGTCTCCACCACCACCGAGACCAAGTCGTTCGGCGTTGTAGACATTGGTACCAAGACCGAGTTGACGAGAGGTTTCACGAGCGATACCGACAGCATCACCTGTCAACATCTTGATTGAGAGACCGAGAGTCTTGGCTTCGTTGATAGTACGGGCAGTGTCGTGACGAGGAGGATCAGAGCAGGGCATGATACCAAGGATTTCCCATGAACCCTCACCACGCTTGCGGGCAACACCGAGAGAACGGAAACCACGAGTAGCGAATTCAGCGACCTTGTTCTTGTATGCTTGATCAATCTCCTCTGGAATGGGGTGATCTTCCTCGACAGTCTTCAAAACGAAAAGTGGTGCACCCTTGACACAGATGATGCGCTCTCCTTGAGGGGATTCGACAACAGCTTGAACCTTCTTGGAAACAGGATCGAAAGGATGGAATTCAATGACCTTGTACTTGGACAGGACAGTCTTGGCACGAGGATAGTATCGGAGAGCCTTCAAGAAAGCCTTGTCAATGGCATCGATACCCTTCTTCTTGCGGGAAGCAGCGAGACAGGCAGTCAACATGAGATCATCTGGTTCAACGCCCGGGACGGTGAAGGGTTCCGCAAGAGAGAGCTTGTTCTTGGTCAATGTACCGGTCTTGTCAGAGCAGAGAATTTCGACACCAGCCAAAGACTCAATGGCGGAGAGCTTCTGGACAATAGCCTTCTTCTTTGCGAGGTATGCAGCACCGACAGCCATGGTGGTGGTGACGACAGCAGGGAGACCGACGGGAACACCAATGATGGTAATGGCAAGAGTGTATCCGAGGATTTCGACAATTGGATTTGATCGATAGAAGGATGAAACCCAGACGATCAAGAGTGTGAAGATGACCAGGATCAAAAGCACTGTTCCGATACCGTTGAGGACCTCGGTGAAATGACCAGTTCCGCTGGAAGCTTGATTGACGAGAGCAGCGGCACGACCGACGAAGGTGTTGTCACCAGTGGCAGTAATAACCATGAAGGCCTCACCACGCTTGACCCCAGAGGAAGCATAACATTGATCACCCTTGTGTTTATCGACTGCGAGGGACTCGCCAGTGATGGCAGATTGGTCGACTTGGAGGAAAGCATCTTCGGTGACAATACGACCATCAGCGGGAATAATTGTACCCTGCAAAGAGATAATTAGAACCACTTCAAGGCAATGAATGATATGCAGATGGTGTGGAGGGGTAATCTTACTTCTTCGATTTGGAGAATATCACCAGGAACGACCTCGGGAGCTTCAACCTCGAAAAGACGACCGTCACGGAGAACGACAGCCTTCAAGGCGAGCGTCTTCTTTAACTCATCGACAATTGAACCAGCTTGGAATTCTTGGATAAAACCGACGGCGGCGTTGAGCAAGAGCAAGGCGCAAATGACACCAAAATCGACCCAATCTTCGAGACCGGCAGCCAGAACAGCAGCAGCCTATCACAAGACACAATGGTTAGCATGGTTGATCGATGGGCGGTGGAGTTTTTGCGTGGCAGCTAGCATTCCAGAGACCGAGATGCAGCCGGGCCCTCGGTCAGTTGCAGCAAAACAAACAGCGCAAGCCAGGTGTGGGCCGACCGAACATCTGCGTGCTGGGAGAGAGGTCGGGAAAAAGAGAAGGGAGCTGCTTGTAACATACCTCCATGACGAATTGAATAGGACCAATAAAGTAGCCGAGAAACTTGAGGATCAAGTTCTCCTTCTCCTCCTTCATCTGGTTCATGCCGTACTTCTTTCGTCTCGCAGTGACTTCCGATTCTGTCAGACCAATCCGAGTATCGGTTTGGAGCTGGTCTTCGGGAACCACACGACCAGTGGCAGCGTTGACGGTCTCGCCCTCTTCTTCCTCTTCGGCGTGGCCATCTTGGGATTCGAGTTCGTCAATCAGGGCGTCCATA
The DNA here is from genome assembly GCA_001414345.1 of Hymenoscyphus infarciens. Classification (NCBI taxonomy): domain Eukaryota; kingdom Fungi; phylum Ascomycota; class Leotiomycetes; order Helotiales; family Helotiaceae; genus Hymenoscyphus; species Hymenoscyphus infarciens. The sequence continues at coordinate 141,965 of LLCB01000070.1, read as the reverse complement.
TCCTCGTCCTCCTCCTCGTCGTCGAGGGGTTTTCTCGACTGACGCACGTCATCGTGGTGGGCCGACTTTTCGTCAAAGGTTCCTGATTCAATGTTGGTATTCAGGTGGTTGGGATTATCGGAGGAGGTATTACTGGAGTGTGTGGCGGTCGCACCGTGGAGGTCGGCCATCTGGGCGGTGGAGAGGAGCTCTGCTGCTTCCAACTCCTGGGAAGAAATATGGAATTAAGTAGAGCGAACGAGCGAGCGAGCGAGCGAACGAGCGCGCAATCGGGTATCGAGACTGGTTAAAGAAACGATGGCAATGCTGGAGAAGAGGAGGGATAGATGAATCGCAGAGCGAATTCGAGAGACGGGGAGGCGCCGACGATGGGGAAAAGGTGTCGATGTAGAGAGGAGAGAGCTAGGAGGGAGCTTGGGCGACGAGGTATTTCAATGAGGGACCAGGGCAGCCACCTCAGACCAGGCCAGTCGCGACCGGGTGCACGTAGCGTGGGGCTAGCGGGATCTGAGGGGTGGATTGAGCGGAAGGTGCAGACGGGAGGAAGCAATGACAGGGGGAGATGAGGGTTTTGTTTTTTGGGCGGAAAGTGCTTGGCTTTGGAGGGGAAACTGCACCAAAAACAATGGAAACTGGTCGATGGCTGCACCTCCAACGCTGCAGGCGCAACCGGCGTGCCTTAGTTTAAGTTTAGTAAGCAGCCTCGACCCACTGTGGGCCACTAATTGAGGTAGCCATTGCCAGACGAGACGACATCCCAAAATCTTCACCTACAACGTATGACCTCAAGATATTGAGCATCTGAGTTCTCTCCGGAATTCACCCAAGTCTATGACTTTACTACATCATAGCCCTTGCCCTTGCCCTTGCCCTTGCAACATTTGATAGAATTAATTCAACCCCAAGTCCCAAGCACTCCTCTCTGCAACGCAACGCCTTGCTTATATGAAGTTTACTAGGGTTGGTCAAGTCTACGGGTAGGAGGTACGGAGCTTATCGATTTGATATCAGTGCCACGTGACTGGCTGATATTCACAGGGTCCGAGGTCCGTTCCTTTTACGCGCTATTAGTCAAAATGATACCGTTCGCGATCGGTAGTCATTTTAGGTGAACTTTTGCGTTGTGGTTCCTCTAGCGCAACGGTTACCTTGTGTATTACGCAGACTAATAGCTGGTAATATAACATCGATAGAGTCGGATCCTCACGATGCCAGCAACCTCTCCTCTCCCCTCCGATGTACTGCACTCTGCGCAATCAGCACACGTCGGTACGAGTACTCCTTCCAAGACGGCTAACGGTCACAATAGAGAATACAGTACTAAGCCTGTGCTGTGCTGTGCTGCAGTGCGTACTATACTGCCATGGACATTCCCCCATGCCACGCGCTTTTCTACTCCCACACCCACGGCTACTCGTACCACACAATCGCTATCGTCTCCCCTCGCGGCCATGCAAAGTCCCTCCAAACAACGACAGGGTTATCCAAGATATACCGCAAATCTTCAAGGCATCAAGGCATCAACAGCATCTCCGCCCCGGAAGCTGATCCCTGCAACCAATTGCCATCCCTGCTCCCGTCGGGGAAACATTCACAGAAACTTTTTCCATGATCAATCTAGAAACACTGGCAAATAATAACTTATAAAAATCAAAGAATACGAACTTCCAACATTCCAACGGATCTTTGAAGACGGTCTTGATACAAAGATCAAGGCATTACACCGATTGAGCACCTATCACCTATGATTGGCCAATCTCGGGCCATTCCACAAAGGCCCAATTCTTCCCTGCAAGTCATCACCCCATGCGGCAACGAGCTATGGCGGGCCGCCAGCTGATTCGGTGGAGACGTCCATCCGTCGGCACTCCAAGATTTGCTTCTTTGACCCAGCGGTGCCATGTGTGGGTGTTGATAACGTGGCATACTACATCATAAAGAGGGCATTGGAGAAATAACCAAAAATGAGGCATATTATTTGTACAAGAAGTCTTCTACACATGACACCTAGCATTCTTCCGACTTCCTCTTTTGCTCAAGTCAAGAGTACCAAGTCAAATCTACAATATTCCAGACCCACCGCGAATTCTAATAAGAACTAGATCCCCCTTCTAGACCTTATAAAAAATAACCATACGAACAAAACAACAGAACTTCCCTGGTAAATATAGCTTGGGCAGTAAAACCTAGGATCCTAAGTCTATTAATATATGATACCTCGTATAAAAAACTCCTTGATTAGTGCTATATAGCCAAGGCCTAATGAACTAATCTCTGTGATTCGCGAACCCTCACTGACTCTAGGCACGTATGAATGATCCCAAATCTCGATATTCATTCTCTTAGCAAAATAAAATGAAATTTGTTCTTTCAAATATCAACCAACCATGGAAATTTGTGTAAAATCCTACTAAAATGTCTTATCGCAAATCAATCTCTTTCTCCTCTTCCCCTTCCCTTTCCTACCAGACCGGAGCAAACCCATAGTTAAATTCTTTCGACTTATCTCGAAAAAATGAAAAAAATGAAGGCATGGACCTACCCTGTCCTCCTATCCTGTCAAAAATCAACATAGACTTTTTCTTTTTCTTTTTCTTTTTCTTTTCTTTTTCCCTCGTCGGGAAATCCCCTACCTACGAGTATATAGTCAGTGGAAACGGAAATCGAGGATCCTCTATCGGATTAGATGGAATTAAATTAAGTTAAGTTAAATTAAATTAGAATAAGTTAATTCGAATAATGAAACGCGGAAACGAATTCTCAATAGCAGATTCTATGAGGAGCCTTATCTTTGGACTTTCTCGAAGTTGTTGTAGTTTTTAGATAGATAGATAAAAAATAGATAAGAAAGAGAGAGAAGGAGAAGAGGAGAAGAGGAGAGAGAGAAAGAGTTTCGTATCCAATATAATATAACTTTATAAAAAAGTATAGAACGGCGTCTTATAGCTGCTCGGGGTCTTGGTCCTTGGAACGTTCTAGGTAGCTACTTGTACCTTTATACAGGATACAGAAATCAACCGTAAGCCGTAAGCATTATACCATGTACATGACCTTCTTGACTTTCTTAACCTTCTTAGGAGATGTACTAGTACATGTGTACATGGTACCACTCTTTCTCTTAGCGCTATGTAGAATACCCATCCTCTCTAACTCACTACAGCCCAGCCAGGCCTTTCTTGAAATACGTTTCTTGTCTATGACTTTGACTACTAAGAAAAAATTGTCGGACAAATAGTAGAAACAAATTGACTAAGATTCTTATACTTCAATTAGCAAAAGAAGGGGAAAGAAAGAGCAAAGAAGAGCAAAAAAAGATTTCGTATTCGTTCGAGACAGCGTAGCCAAGAGATGGCGATTGTCGTGAGGCATTAGCATAGTTGGCATAGGGGAAAATACCTCATAATACACCAAATCGCGATCTATTGGTTATAACTTAGAACCTAGTAGAGCTTTACAAGTAAAGACGGTAATATAGTCTCTCGTTCTCGTTCTCGTTCCTGGGTAGAGTTAGTTACACTTCCAAGACCTTCCTTTTTCCTTCTCGAAGGCGAGATTCCTACTCTTAGGTCAGTCGTCAGAAGCCTCATTTATTTCCTTGGTGCACCACATTTTCTGGGACTATGCCTCCTATATCTTTACCTCATCCGCATCCTCATCCGTCTTCCTTTCCTAGAGAAAATAATTTCTTAGTACTTAGTCTTTCCCCGATATCCCGATACCCCAGAACCCCATTCCCCCACAAAAAAACTGATGATACATAGGTAACCGTGTTAAGCGCTACACCCAACATCAAGATCTCATCACCCTTCTCGACTCCTTAGATCGCGTAGCTACATAATATGAGGCATTTCATTTCAACTCCTCAAATACTACACTTTCTACTCGAGAAAGGCTTAGGCAGTTTATGATCTGGAGATACAATAGGCTATTGTTGTAATCATTTTTTATCAATTTTTTTTTGGTATTTAGTGTCCCCTCAAATTAGAGGTTAAACCTAAACCTAAACCTTTTTTTTTTGGTGCAACGCTCGCATGATTTTAAGGTTCCCAGCTGTCGGAAAGAACCTTTAGTTAAGTAGAGGCGGGGAGAGAGTAGTGTGGTGTCGTGTGTTTTCTAGCTGGTTTCTAGTTAGTCTTCTGGAAGAAGGTTATCTCGCCGCTAAATGGGATGGCGTATTTTTTTTCTGTCATGATTTACGAGTTGATTCCCCCCCCCCCCCCCCCAAAAAAAAAAAAAATTGAGAGTTCTGGGTTTTTTGGTACCTGGGGTTGGGGGTTCTGGAACGATGTTGTGACTCTTGCGCTGAAAGTTGAGGCTCAAGTCGACCCAACCCGTCTTCGATGTTTCTAAGCAGGTGATCATCTAACCCTCCTTTCTCTCTTCAATACCGAGGATGGTGATGATGATGCCTAGACCCTTTGTCCTTCGGGGCAGCATATTTTCGATGATTGAGGGCGATCTTTGTCGGAAGTGGCTTTTTTTGTAGACATTTTTTAGAACCCTAAGAGTTCTACTCTTTTAAATTATTTACTCCCAAAACTCCTTTCGCTCATAGGGAGGTTTGCTCTAGATACAAGGAGAAGACGGCAACTCTCCGTTCTCCGGCGATCTCAAAGTAGTAGGTTATTATTCTTCACATGCCCAACCTCTAAAAATCCTCCAGAAGTCACGATGGAAATATTATTACAATTCCTAGGTCAAGGAAGCAAGGTTATAAACAATGGATATTTCTCACGTATGTACACACACTTCTCTCTGCGAATATACAGGTGTGACCCACATTACACCAGAAAGGAAGGGTACAGCGAACGATAATATTCTAGTAAGAAATGGATTGAGCAATGGCTCTAAACCACACCCGGAAACCCAAGTTATTCAAGCTGCAGGTTCGAATTGGAGTTCTCAGTATGCGGCTATGCTACTATACTAATCGCGCATACCTAGGTTTAGCCAAGGGGCTAAAAAAAATATCCCAAGTCTTCTTTATGCTCGAAAGGTTAAAGTGGAAACGACAGTAACTAAGGTTTTAACAGTAATACTTAAAGGATTTTTCAAGGGGAAGTCTACAGTACTTTATGGTGTGTTTCTACAGAGAGACGGTAAAAAAATACTATCGGGGTTGTATAGTATACGTGATAGCTGATATTCTCTTTAGAAATTTAAAACTTCGTATCAATGAAAATTCGTTGTTTGGTTCTCCAGGTCTAGACGCCATGGTGAAAAAAAACTTTTATTTTTCAGCTCCAAATTTCACGGTCTTTGTTATGGGAACTATAATGTATTCTACTTGTTAGAAAAAAAGCGATGGACAGGGGGAGTGCAATATGAGAAGCCTATTATCATTGATCAAGACTTGAGCTACCGTTCAGCGTTGTAACGCTCATCAATGCATGTCTTTCAATGTGTGCCTTACTTCCATATCGTGGTTCTCTTTTGCATTGTCCTTTGCATGATCCGAATTTCTTTCCAGGGACCACCGATGGAAGGAGGATGAAGTGCTAAGCATCACCAGTTAGAATATTGGATATTTCTTGTTTTATGCAAGAAACCCGCCAATGCAGCGTCGAAGCGAAGACGACTAGCATCAATGCATCGACAAAAACTCGACAGCTCTGATTGTGATAAGAAGAAAGCGCCATGACATTCGAATTATTCCCTGGAGGTTACTTAGGAATTCTAGATACTTAACACACGTTTTCTAAGCGGAAAACAGTTAGAGAAAGTATTCCTTGGAGAAGGAACCCTACTTTTTAAATTTATAGCATCAAGGCTTGCTCAAAAGATGGAGGTGAAAACGATGACAGGCGGAATTTCGACGTTAGTACGTAACACTCGGAGAGAACTTAACATCCTTCCTAAGTCAAATAATTTGAATGATAAATGGAAGATAGCGGAGCATAGAGGTAGAAAGTTTTTAAAACAGGAGTTGTCATGTTAAGGTTACCTAAGGGAGTAAGGAGTAATTAAGGGAACTTTTTTTTTTTCCAAAGTGAGCAAAAGAAGAGTGGTTGTTCTTTTCAATACAGTGAGTTACGAGTTAAGCTTCCCTTTTAACGATATTTTATAAACCGTGCGTTTTTAGAAAAAAACCTTTTTACCTAGACACTCTTTCTCTCTTTACTTAATAATAATTTATGTTATTATATCCCTAAGAATAGCTGATAAGAGCTCTATACCCCCTTTCTTACTCTATAAGCTTTTTAGAAAGAAAATAGACACTTAGATATATATCTAACTTTTTATAAGGTCTTAGTAGAATTATAAGAGTGTGAAATTTTTTTTTATAAAAAGGGGGGTTTTGATAATAATTAAGTATTATTAAGTTTTTATTCTTAGTATACTTGCTTAGTTATAGTAACAAATAGAGAGGAGGTATAAGAATATATAGCGGTTTTTTCTAGCTAGGTCTTATATCTTAAAGAATACTTTAGTTTTCTGTTTTTTTAAAATAAATAAGAGGGAACTTTTTCTTCTAAAAACGCACGGTTTATAAAATATCGTCAAAAGGGAAGCTTAACTTGCAACTGACTGTAGATTCTAGTATTATAAGTCTTATGAAGATTTCGGTGACTAGGTGTTTCCTTAAAAGGGCTAGAATGAGGCTGGTTATCAACTAAGTGATGTAGAGCGAGATGCTTGCTTTTCAAGAGATGAAGGTTATTCGAATTTTGCTAATAAAAAAACAGTACTTAAAATGAGTTCCAAGCGAGCATATTAGAGTCTTATAAGCCATAATAGGCTAGCACGCTCTAAGAACTTACTTCTAGTATGTCGGGTTTCAATTAATACACGAGGCATGGTTCTTAGAAAGGAATTTTAGTATCTTAAGTTCTAAATATAGCTCTGGTAATATAAGTAGTACAAAGCTCTAAGTTCTACTCATAGTCTAGAGATAAAACGATAGTGTAATTAGTTTCAATAGTATTATATTGGAACCTAAAAGTAGAAAGAGACTTTCATCCGTTTTGGTAAAATAGTTGGTTCCTTTCTCCAGTGCTCTCGCTTGAGCGACGAAAGAAAGGAGACTAGCTATTGAATCCAGCAGTTTCCTCCTCAGCTCTAAGAGCAAAATCTCCGAACTTATCGGTAATATTGGTGGCAACATTTTTGACGTATCCATATCTCGGAACAACTTTACTCGTGTTTCATTCTCGACTTTTTGCTAATCCACATCGCTTACATACGACAGTTGATTCTAGTGGAAATAAATTCAGAAATGATTTTCGCAGTCATGAAGTCCCAGCATGTACTCTCAAAACTTTCAGCCCAAACTCGTTATCCCACCAACGACAATTTCAAAATTACAACATGAGAATTTGGAAGGCTGTAGTCAATAACATCAAAGAAAATTAGTGATAGTTTAGATCTTTTCGCTTGTTTACACCAAAAGAAAGTTAAAGAAGGAGCGTTGTGAAAATTAAATATTTAAGTTAGAAGAGTTAAAGTTGGCGAAACGATAGTGAGATTGATTTAAACAGTAGGAGTATATGACGTAAGTTTAGCAACTGGAGTTATTAGTATGGCGCACTAAGTAAGTAACTAAGAATTATTATAGCTGATCTACTCGCTGACGATGCACTACTTCATAACCTTATTGCTGTTATTTGCAAGAAGAAACATGTAATGGTTTGAGAACCGCATGACTTCAATGCTATGATTGAACTCTCACTTTAGAACACTCGACTTCTTATACGAGAAAGTTTCGTACTATTCAGCTTTCCTCCTTGATACTTCACCTCAACAACGCTTTACTGTCTTGTCATATCGGTACGAAAACTTCGATAAACTACCCCACGAAGCATCCTAAAATATGGAGACTCTCTCCGTTCTTCCAGATAAGAGTTATCAAGTCTCAAGCTATATGAAGGACTCTCCATTTACTTGATTGGATAATTATATGTTAGGAACAGATGTGTTCAAATTTCATTTTCAGCGTACGTTCAGCTATTCAGAAAGTCGGACGGAAAACAGTTTCTATAAGAAATCGAAGATCACGTCTATGTTTGACCTGGTCATACTTCAAAGACGGGCATAGTAAGAATGGGAACTTTTAAAAAATGAGAGAAGTGGCAGATGATTTGAGATATGAATAAGCAACGGCGGAGGAGGGAAAGAAATTGTAACAATTCCCAAGATTCGCCTGCGTGATCTGCACTTTCGGTAGGATATCTAAACAGGAATATATGAGAAAGAAATACTCTAGCAAAGGCGTTTTTATGTTTTATCGCTAATTCTTTATATCTAATGACTTCAAGCTCAAAGCTTTGAAGTGTTGCGACCAACTAATTTCTATGCGACAGTGACTGACAAAACGATAATAGAACACTTGCTTTTTTCTATAAGACAATTAGTTTCAATCTACAAGTAACTTGCCGAGTTCGGAGCTCCCTCCCTCCTGAAATACCGTGTACCCTCCACCCTTTTCTCAGTAGACATTACTTCCCCAAGGTCTTTGAGGTTGTTCGACCGGTTCTTGTATTTCGACTCACGTCTATTTATTAAGTCTCATAGCCTCTATTCCATCCTTGTGCTCCAGAGTTAGCTTCAAAACAGCTCATCCCCTCATGAAACAAACCCACTTAAGGTAACGACTTGCTCAGTCCAAGACAAGCCAGAGATATTTGGGATATTACATTCCTCTATGCATCAACGTCTCTTCATGATGCGTAATGCAAGAGCCCGAAGATTTAGGCCCATTTCAATTATTCTCGTCCATATAGTACAACATCCTCCGATTGGTATCCCTCCCATCCGCCAAATGTACATTTTTACACCATGCAACCCCCAACTGTTCCTCAAAAATCCCCAATATCATCCTTAACTCGATGATCCGGACCCCAGCAGTACCTATGTATCGTACCACTCGTTGCGAAAAGCAGACTCTTCATTTGACTCTCGGTATCCCTCGCTAGTCTTATACACCTGATATGGTTATTCTCGTAGTTGGGGGCTGGTCCGAAGTCGGCCTCTAAGGCTGGTGAGGATAGGGTATGTCCGCCGTTGAGGGAGAATAGTTGGACTGCGCTGTGTTGTTCGTCTTGTTCCTGAAGAATGGGAATGTCAATTTTGAACCATCTGAGAAAAGCCTCCATTTTTGTTCTCGCAGTGGAGCAGTAAATAGCTCATTGTTCCAACTTTCTAGCACAATCTGGTATTGCTCCAAATACTTTAGAACAATCCAACTCGATGGTTCCAAAGAATTCAGGGTAATTACTTGAATTGTCCAGGGAAGCTGAAATAACGAGAGCTATCCAGGTAGGCAGATATGAACCTGAACTTCACTGTCTATTGCGAGGTCCTGTGAAAGAAATATTGGTGCCCAGAGGTGACTTACTTGTGAGGCTGCAACAATACCAGACACCGTATCAACATCAAATCCACAACAAAGGGTAGCCGTATTGTGATAATCTGGAAACTGCACAATCGACCTAGTGGAGTTTTGATTTACCAAAGACCTACGTTTTCTGGCTTTGGCAGGCTCGTGGTTGATAGAGTCCGCTTTTCGATACCGTAGGTCGTACTGGCATAAACTGGAGTTCAAACCGGCAACAATGATCCTGTGGGTATCGAGCTGCTTTATATGTGTGATGCTACTGGGGTGATGGATCACATCGAGATTTTTCTCAAAGGTACCGGGGACACGGAGATCGTTGATGTGGAGTAGACCAAATCGGCCGCCAGCAAGAAGGACGGAGGGGGTTTCGGAAAGAAAATTTAATGCGAATATAACTCTTGGGCTGTTTTCGGGTAGTGACCAGCTGCTGTCTGTCACTGGGGGTGTTAACCAGACTGGGTCGAGATTTTTGTCGATCGACAGTATTCCATCGGTAGCACCGCAGGCAAAGAACACTACAGTGAAATCATTAGTAGCGCATTATACTGGATCTGCTTCAAGAATGGTTTGCTGGCAGGGGATTTCGCAGCAGATACTTGAGGTTCATACTTGCCCGTGTCTCGTTGCTCCAACTTTCTAGGGCAATTTGAGTGAACAATTGAGGATATTAATCCAGATCTTTTAGAACAATCTGGGTTGATACTTCAAACTGTTTTAAAAATTTGGAACAACGAGAAAACTGGCCATAGCGAGTATGAGTAGATAGAACAAGGAGAGAGGAGCAAAGTTAACTAATGCCAAAGGAATCTTACAGGAAGGGTTATTTTTGGCAGCCGTGGAGGAGTAAACATTGGAGTAATTACCCTCACAAATTCCGTCACCGATGGATAGTTGAGGGATGCCTAAAACATGTCAGTTTTGTGAAGTCGTAGGAGGGCTGGGGAAGCAATTACGGCCATTTCTGGAGTCGAAAGGGAGCAGAGAAACGCTAGACGAGATATGATCGCCTAAGGCGGTGACCATGTGGCGTGAGCACTCGGTATTTGTACACATGGACGTTGGGTGGCCCTCATCACTGATCCCCCAATGCTCGTTATCTTCCTCATCATCCTGCGTCTCAAGACTTGGTGGTATTAGGGGATACTGGTCCACCGAGCCAGTAGGATAGGCTAATGGATATTAGCTGATTGAGAATTCCAAATTTCCGGCATAAGTAGTCAGACCTATTCGAACAGTGTGTGAATTGCTTGCATTTTGATAATCTACATCAAAAACAGCGTAGTCGAGTATTTTCTCTTCGTGCACGAGGCCCCGCCCATCGTTCAAGGGAAGGGTGCTATCGTGCCAAAGAAGGGTACTTGAAGTCAACCTAGAAGCGAAAATCTCAGGAAAAGCGAGACGGGATGCAAGCCCTTGTTCTCTTGCAAAAAAGCCGCCAGAGAGGGGAGCCTCGAGGATCTTGGCTCGTTGGATTCGAGCTCGACTAGATACTTTTGAGGCATGGGACAAGAGCGCATGCTCATCTCGTAATTTCCGCCGCTTGATGTCATGGGAACTGTAGGCTTTACTGGCAGGGGCGCCTTGTTGTGCTTGGAAGTATCGGTTCTTCTCCTTGTCTGGATAACGTTAGATCGATGTTGTGAGTTGCGAATAGTAAGATTACTTGCCAAAATAGAAACCTGGGATTTCTTCCATTTTGCTTGGTGGTGAGTGGTTACGAGCGACGAGCGACGACCGAAACTTGCGCTACTTTGCCTGTGCTGCTTTGCTCTTTCAAAACGCGAAATGAACCATCAGAAGATGAAGTCGAACGTGGTTTTGGAGAGGCTGTCTTTGAGTGTGCGTTTAGGTTAATGCTCTTGCACGGCATACTCGTAAAGCAAGAGCAACCGAACAGTAAAGCGGCCACGCGCTAGGCCCAAACAGTAACGCTAGTAGTTTACAAATGCCCTAAACTATCTGGGTGCTACGTAGTATTTTACAAAATTAGAAAGGGCTACATAAAAGTCAGTTCATCCTTTTTCTGGCGCTTCTCTAAGCTTGTACCATTACTTTATGCTTCAAAAACATGCTAAATGCAAACTCTCAACTTTTAATAAGGAGGTAAAAGAGCATCTTGCGCAGCTACTCATATTTATCTTTAATTTTCCGATCAGTGGTTGTTAAGTTATCGCGGTACCATTTTGGCAGGGTCCTAAATTGTACTGCCACTTTTTTGTCCACCAAAACACACCAAGTTAAGGCACAATCCAACCCTCATTACAGCAAATGAGGTCTTAAAAAACATAACATAAATCTACACTAACTCCTGAGTGAGTAATTATTCCTGTGTCAGAGTAGGAGAAAGTTTTAATAAGTGGTTGTAGTTGCAGTCGTATCTCTAGGTAATCTTCCTCAAATCAACGTGTTTTTTGAAGGCTACCACCCCCACCAAAGGCGGGGCTTCACAAAACCTTCACCCCTCTTTTGGAGACTTTCTTCCTTCAATCAATCAATCCAAGCTCAACTCTCCCAAACCGAAATCATGGTCTACACACTCTCCGTCCACCTCTACGCAAACGACAAGCCCGAGTCCATTGGGCGCCTCAAGGCCAAGCTCGTCGAAGCTGCCCGAATCTACCGCAAAGACAAGGAAACCATTGACTGGTTGGTTATGCAAGATGTCCACGATCCAAGAGCCTTCACAATCGTAGAGCGATTCGAGAACGAAGCAGTTTGTAGCCCATCACCTTTTGCTAAAAGATGCCCGCTAACATTGCCTTTCCCGCAGAGCCAAAAATACCACCTCGAGAACCCTTACTGGCTTACTTTCGATCCTTATGTTCTCCCACTTCTCGACCGCCCAATGGATCTCCGCAGACACGAGGAATTGGATACCAGCAAAGATGTTGAGGTTCCAGTCTAGACGAGAGGGTATATCAGGATGTTTGATGCTTGTATTGGGCTCAAGCAGCTTGGTAGGAGGGAGAATCAAAACATACGGGAAGGAACTGCTCAGAGTAGTGACCTTGTAAAATGGATTGAAAGTATACAGTACCGAACTCAACAATGGGTGGTTGTGCAAATTGTCCAAGATGATGCTAGTAGGCGCCTTTCAAGGTTGCATTGAGGTGGGAAGATTGTGCTGTATTGTTTATACCTACCTGCAACCAATCTTGGGACAAGCTGAAATATTAACAGAATTGTTTCAAGCTTCTAGACCTTCTCAAATAGTAGTTGATTGTCTAGACTGTTTTGCACAATCCAATGTTCAGAGCAATAACTGGCTCTCTTAGCCAAAAGGTTTCACCCGTGAGAACAATACAAGCAAGTCACTGACACTGATTCAAGAATTATCTGGAACTTGAAACCTCTTTCTTTACTCTCTATACAAATTTGAAATAAATAGCGACTTGTGCAGTCTCCTCTCACGGTATTGCAATTTTCACAGAAGTAGATCAGCCTTGACTTCAGCCTTGTGGGGTCTGTGCACCACTTAACACGAGTGAAGATAGTGGCTGGTGAGCTGGAACGTTTTGGGAAACTACAACCACCAAACCACCAGATCTCACACTAGCCTACAACAACCACCGGTTCAATCCAAGTACTCTCTCCTATTACATGCTTGAATATCTGAAATGATCACGACCGCAGCTCCTCTTGCGCCACCAATTTTGACACAATGGAAGGACGCGACGAGTGAGTAGTGACCGCGACGCGCTGGAGAGGAAATATACTAAATGTTTTGACAGACTCACTATGGTCATCGATCTGACCAACAGTGACGACGATGACGAGAGGACATCTTCTACTCAACCCCGTAATTCGAATAATACGCCATTGCATTTGCCGCAATCTCACGATGGCCTCCCGACCCCCCAAAGATCGTATCCTCCGATCCTGCCTCCAGGCTATGGTAGACCCCGACCTTCACTCCACACCGCGGCGACGGGCAGCCGCTCTGCATCCGCGATACGGACGACGACTGGAGCCGCTTTAAACTCGCCGGCGCATTCACCTTCACAACAATCGAGCCCCCCACCTGCGAAAAGGCGAAGGACTGGGCAAGCTCCAGGTCCTCAGGCTCCCCTCGAAATCAAGGATGAAGGAGAGCTTATCAAAGATACCCTGACATATCAGATCTTTCCACATATACAATCGTGGGCAGCGCAGTATAAAGGCCGTCTCACCAGACTTGACCGAGACGAGATTGGCCAGCAGGTTGGTGGTTCTAGATGCGCCACCTCTTTTCTCCATACTAACTTGACTTGTTTAGACTGCTGCAAATCTGGTACGAAGGCGCGATTTCATGCCAAATCTATCTGCGAATGGTATGCGGCTTTCAGACGAGTACGAGGAAATATTGGCGATTGAAGCTCGCGCTATTGTGGACGAACTCGCCTCTCAAAAAATTGCCAATTACCAAGCACGATCTCATTACCAAACGCAATCTGCTTCCTCGGAGGACTCTGAAGATTACGTCTTTGAGGGTGAGCTTCCTATAGGTCGCCCTCCTTCAGCTCCCAGACCGCGAGACTACTCTTCGTCCCCAGCAACCTCCTTCAGCGCCGACGGTCACGCAGACACGATGCCACAAAAACGAAAGAGACTCAGGAGGTCAACCCGTCCAGTCGTGCAGACAGACTCTCCCAAAGAGGAGAGGAAGTGCAGCAAACCATCCGTGAAGTCATCCTCGGGAGAGAAATCGTACTCGGGAGAGGACATTACACGCCCCTATATAAGCGTGCTAGATCGGCAGCGCACGTCACAGGAGGCCAATCATTTCGACTTCTTACCGGAAGAAATTCTGTTTATATGTGCAGCAATTCAGTCGCCGGATAACCAACCCCCTGTAGTTTTGGGCGACCCGGCAAAGATACTCACAACCATGATGATTGGCAAGAAGGTCTCTCAAATCACTGCGCTTATCCATCAAAAACTTCAAGTCCCAGGCCCAGAGCTTGGCCATACTCTCCTTCGATGCAGGGGTAAGTTTGCAATTACCTCATTCCTAGAGGATGCTGCAAATGGTCGACTGCTTTCTTCAGGTACCTCTCTAGAGGTTCTTCGTCCGCCACCTTGCGACTCAATTCACTCTTTAACAAAACTCCTGAGACATCGCGAAATGTTGGGAATATCACCATTTCCAACTGCTAGCGGAAGGAACCTTTTCAGAATTGAAGCTATGAGTTGTCTTGAGGATTCTCTAGCCCCGCGCACTGAGTGGTTTGATTGTTGCGGCGATATAGCAACTATTAGTTGGACAAGCCACGACGCATTTATATGCGGCGCAACGGCGCATTCGGACAATTCCAACATGCAATACAATAAACCCGGTAACCTTCTTCTGGGGTCCTTGCCAGCTGATGAACTGAAGTCAATTCCGGATCATCGAATCGCCCGGCCAATTGTCGAGATAGACGAAAATAATGCCAGTGCCAATGCGAATGCATCTAGCTGGATGCGCGAGACACAGGATCCTTGGTTATATACGTCTGTGGTAGCTACGTCTTACTCCGAAGCACTTGGCCTGACCTTCACGGCCAGTTTTGACAAGAGTGTCAAGGTCTGGAGGGTGGTTCAAGATGGGGCTACAATGGAACTTTTGGGGTCATGGGATCACGAGGACAAGGTCAATTTCGTCGTAGCTTCGCATGACATATATGAACCACGAGTGGCAACTGCGGCGGATGTTTCCAACGATGCTATTCGCGTCTATGTTGTCAATCAGGACGACGTTACGTTCTCGCCATATGATACATACAGCGGTGAAAAGTCCCAGGAGCAAGCGAAAGAGCTTCGACGAAGAGATACTTGGGCTTATTTTCCTGCGACAATTCAATGGGGTAGATGCTCTAGCATGTGGAATCTCTTACTCGTTGGTTATTCACCTCGGAGCGTTACTCACGACGATATGGATATTCCGCTTGAGAAGAGAAACACGGGTGAACTATGTCTTTGGGATGTTGCCGATAATGGGAAGAGGATTTCACTTCCCTCGGCCCGGTTATCGAATGTTTTCGAAGTTCTGTGGCATCCCACTCAGCCATGTTTCCTTGCTGCAACCTCTCCTGGCAAAGAATACGACCCTCTCACAAGAACACAAATCCGAATATTCGTCCAAAGAGAAGGATTCGACGATTATCAATTCATGCAGGTGAAGACCTTGGATTGCTCGGCGCTTGACATCAACGAGCTCACCATAATGTAAGTATTTTCATCACAATACCAAGATCTCAGAACTAATGCGCAAAGGCCAAATTCTCCCGATTGTAGTTTTGTCACAGCCAGCTGTACCGATGGTAACACTTATGTGTGGGACACGGCCCTTGGCGACAAGGCCATTCACATTCTGAATCATGGAGGTATGTATTTTCAGTCTTGAGGTGGAAAAAAAAACTCTAATTTAGTTCCAGAATCTTTGGATAACCCACCGCCTGATCGACCTCGAGAAGAGGGAGACAATGGAGTGAAATTCGCAGCTTGGGGTCAAAGCGCTGATCGCTTTTACACTGGTTCAACGGATGGGAAAGTGAAAGCTTGGGATGTGAGAGCTCCTCAAAAAAAAGCATTTGTTCGAGACGTTCTAGAAGTCGCGGGCGGCATATCGGCGGGGGCGTTCTCGAAAGATTATTCCAAGCTCCTGATTGGCGATGCGACTGGTAAAGTGCACCTGCTTGCATATGATGACAGCGACCTTGTTGAACCGATTATCACTTCTCTACCACCCACCAACGCAGCAGCATCGCTGAAGCCCTTATTACGAGCTGCTTCGGGAAATGGCCGACCAGGACAACCCATTTCCAAACGTCCTAAAGCGATAATTCAGCATACGGAGCTCTCTAATGTCGGATCCGCGAATAATGACCCATCAGATGAGGATAAGCCCATTGGAAGGGAGTTTTTAGAGGTGCAACAACTGATACTTCATCCTGATCCGTGTATAGGCGTCGTTCAAGGCCCTAATTACCATTCTACAGCCTTCTTTCGTCTGGAAGCTCACGAGGAAGAGGACGGGACCCGGCCGCTAATCGCCGAATTTGAGGCCAAACAGCAATATAATACTCTTGCTTTGCGACCTAAGAGGGGAGAAGTGAGTGAGGTAGCACGGATACCACAGGTTAGAGGATCTGCTATTGATAGACATGCGCATAATTGTATGCTGGAGAGAAGGATAGTTAAGGAAGAGAGAGTCGAGTTAGACTGGGATTATCGGCTAGCGAAGGAGAAAAATCCGAGATATAGTAAGATCTTTTCTACGACTAACTGATAAGTGTGCTAGAAAGAGGCTAGCTCAGGCACGTACTTGTGGAGAAACTAACGTACCTGTGAACGAGCTATGAATAGCAGAGAGAAGCTAGCTAAAGAGAGAGCTTGTCAACGTTGTAGTTACGTCGAGACTAGCTGAAGTAATGTAAATAAGATAGCTCGCGCGAAATTCAGCTATAAAGAGCTTTAAACATTGATTTTAAGAACTTTAAACTTTACTAATCTGAATATAAGTGATTTTAAATAGACTTTTAAAAAGTTTTCAACTAAGCTAATACTATTCTTAAAGCCGAAACTGTCTTTAAACTCTAAATAACTATTTCTAAAGTTATATTATAAAGTACTAGCTACTAGAATCCTAGAAGTAAGCGAGATAACGTTCTAGAATCTTCTTTTTTCTATTATAATTATAGCGTAGATAAATTATTAAGTTCTTACGTTTATAATTAGCTTTATAGCTATACTAGACTAGAATTATTACTTTTTATAGCTTAGATAGAATTATATTAACTTATATTATATAGCGATTATAGCTTAGTAATAACTTCAAGCTATTAGAGTACTAAAGATATATCTTAGCTAGTCTAAAGCTTTTATCTAAAATAATTAAACTAAGATTAGTAGTAGATAGCTAACTTTTAGACTAGTAGATAGATTCTTAGTAACTAGCTTATTACTCTATATAAGCTCTCTTACTCTCTTTCTATATATATTACTAAATTACTAGTTATCTAGTATATCTATATTAATTAGTTTATTAATTCTAGAGTAATTAAAATAAAATAAATTTTTTAAAAATAAAGTAGACTTAAGATTTAATAACTTAATTTATTTTTATAAATACTTTTATAATCTATGAGTCTACTACTTAATATATATTTTATAAATCTAAGTTTGTAAAACTAGAAGTATCTATTTAAGAGTTAAGTCTTAAGCTTTAAATTATAATATAGTATTAGTAAGTAGTTATTTATAAATTTAGAATAATAGGAACTTTTTATTTAGTTCTTCTATTAAGTGTTAAGTAAGTATACTGCTATTCTTAGAAGATAAAACTCTTTTAAATGCTAAATAATATCAAAATAATACTACAGAGGATATCAGTCTAACACCGCGCTAAAAGTCTAAACCTAAATTTCGTTGCACGACCTAGCTACCACTAGAGAAATCAATGCCCTCTGGACCTCTAGCACTCGCAATCGCCGCCCAACTAACATATCCAGCTTTCCTAATCAAATAAAAATTCATGAGCAGACGACTCTCGGCCATCAACACCAATAGCATAATTGGAAGACCAAACCATCAGTCCATCGCACCATTTGAGCTGTTTGAGCAGTCCGCCTTGACCTTGTCCTAGTCAGAGCTCGCGTATCCGTTGCCCCAGATCCAGAACTCATCGTAGATGAACTTGTACTGCACATCGCAGCCTCCACCCGGAGTGTTTGGCAACGCTTGACGAGAAGATGCACGATCAATGTTGTAAGTTGTTTTGTCGACAGAGACAGTACCGCCACCTTTGTAGTCCATTGGGTTTGCGGGACCGTTGCCATTGCAGCCACCGGAAACTGCCTTGAGCCATTCGGTTTTGTCGAAGGGCACTTTTGTCTCCGGATGTTCACTCGATAGCGATGTTGGTTTCATCGGGGGTCTTCGCATTGAAGTCGCGACCAAGTAACCCACAGCCTGGATCTTGGACTCCTTGTTTGACAGCTTGTTTGCAGAAATCCTCGATGTTGCCGTTGAGCGTACAGCACTAGAATTCAAGTCTAAGCCCACCAGCCTTTTTACACTAAAACTCAGAGTACGTGAGTAGCTGTGAGTACTTAAGTAGGGATTTTGTTAAAAAACTTTATATGATATACTTACTAATTCCAAAAAAAAAAAGATCAACTTATATACTTATAAAACTCATTTTAGAGAAGTATTATCCTAAAACATGTTATAGAATATAGTAGTAAAATAAAAAATCCTAGTATTTATATATAAAACTAGTAATTTTCTAGTTAAAAATTCTTCTCGTTAGGTTTAAGCTACGACTCTAAAACCTACTTTAATATTTTCGTAATTTAAGCTTAGAAGACTCTAATCTAACTATAAAGATATAGACCTACTTAAAAGTAAAATAACTTAAAACAAAGGTTATAATATAATTAAGAGCCTGTTTAGCTCGTATAAATTATTTAAATATATATATATAGATATTTAACGAGATGTTCTAAATAGTAACTATATATAAGTTAGTATATATTATTACTTATTTCTTAGTATATTAAGTAATCGTTTAGCTTATAGTATATATATTAGTATAAATATTTCAAGTTTATAACCTAACACTATAAAGCTAGTAGTTAAGAAGAGATATATTCAAACTTTTAAAGATTTATATCTTCAGAGGTCTAAATCTTTTTTTAATAGTATATATCTTATATTTATATATATACTAAGATCTACGAGGTTAAACGAGGGATTTATATCACTTTTAAATATATATACTAAACACTGGTATATATATAGAATTAGTATATCTATATTTATATTACCTTATGATTTTTGGTAGTGTATATCCTAGATATACACGAGCTAAACAGGCCCTAAAGTATAGAATTATAATATATAAGTGCTGACTTTTAAATTTAGAACCGAGACTCGCACACTTTTGCTCAACCTTTGGTTGAGTTGGCGTTGATAGGGGCGTTGTCGTCAAGCCACTCGAGATCCGTGGGAATACCACCATCAATCTTAGGAGATAAAATGGTAACGTCAGTCTCGGGGCTGACGTTAGTACTGAGATCATCGCCAACTTTCAAAAAGGGTTCAGAATTATTTAATACACCCCATCCATTATTGCCATCGTTAAAGATCAAGGACCTTGGGCGAATTTGATCGCCTACCTCCTTATCTACATTTGGAAGCCAAGGGTAACCGCTAATTTTGCTCTCGGCGTATTTTGCAAGGGCATATTGGGCAAAACTGTCAGCGTTGAGAGTCAGCTTGGAGGGAACGTCAAGGCCTTTTTTAGTTGTGCAGGCCTTGGTTTCAAGTTAGCAATTTTCTCACTACCTATGTTTAGACCAATCATGCATTGTTTCTAGGGAATTTCTCCTTTGTGGGTGAAGCAACTTCCTTGTGTACTTGGGGTCGTTGGGGTCGTTGGGGTCGTTGGTTCTGGTACTCATATAATGCCCTTCTCTTTTACTGTCTTTCTTGAAGAGAGAGAATAAACTCGACAAGTGTATAATAAAAGCAAAGTAATTAAATATATTTCCTTAAACAAACACAACTCGACACTGAACTTTGAGTTGAGTTGGTTGAGAACATATTCCCATCTTTTTCACTCCTCAATAGTAAATATAAAATATCCGGAAAATTGTGCGGCCATAGTTCCTCTCTCAGCCAATTTCCACTTCAAAGATATCGCGAACTTGCTACTGTAGAGAGATAGGGTAATAGGCTTGGCCTAAGGAACGAGATGAATGTTAAAAAAGCTAGTACAAGGAGGTTGGCCACATAGCCATCCCAAGATACTTCAGCGGCTGTTCAGCGCGCGCATAGAAAGAATTGAATTAATATTGGCAGAAGTATGCACATAGTCTTTAGATACCCAAGAACCGAAAACGACATACAGAGAGTAACTCATGTAATTCTCCAAAACCCCTCACATTCCCCCAGAGTTCACCGAGCATACCTACTTGCGCAATTACAATTTCATCCGCCTTGCAGTCTTTACTTCAAATATAACACGTAACACACACTCCTTCCACTATCAACAAAAGCGACCTCCTCGAAAAAGAAATCGACATACCTTAGATACCCCTCAACCCCACCCCCGCCATCTACAAGTTCCCCAAGAGGCACAAACCCTGCCCCGTTCCTCATAACCCTCCTCACAACCCTCCTCACAACCCTCACCCTCTCCCTCCACCACAGCAACACAACCTGTCTCTCCAACGCTCCAGGCGACACAACACACACCATCCCCCCAAAACACCGGCTGCAACCCCCATCTCTCTCTTCCCCAAAGGCGCCTACACAGCACCCGACGCCTTCTCCGCAAAAGACCCAGCACAGATCCGAGTTTGATGCTGAAAGTGTTCGATGATAACGCGTGTACGGATACAACACCGGATGTGGTGAAGGGGGATGGAAGCACTGATTGTGCACCAAGTGCTGTCAGCGGTTCGGGATGGATGAGCTTTTCGGTAGAGATGGTCTGAGGTCGTCTAAAACAAGCGGTTCTAGTTTTTATTATTATTCATATTATGACTCCTTTTGTATTACAATTAGTTTCCTTGTTCAAACACCTTGGTATAATGATTTGTTGCGAGTGTACGTACTTTGCGAAGTTTACCTACCAACTTGGCAATTCCAGAAGCGAAATAAGCGTCACCAAATCGAGAATTTAAGGGGCAAAAGAAGAGAAAATATATTTTCCACCAAGAACTATGTATAAAAGCGCGCGTAGGTAGTGCCCTGCTAAATACAAACGTAAAGGTTGAGCTAGCTAGCTAATTACTGGCAGCTACAAAAAAGAGGCGGATATCCAGCAACGTTGGTTGTCATTCTGTCTGACCAAATGTTTCCCCTCGTTCACTTGCTTTCTTCGATCGTGTCTCCTCTAACTGGCACCCTTTCGATTCGTCACTCCTTCCCATTCATATTTTCTTCACCCTTCATACCCTCTTCACTTAGCAAGCCATCACCATGCACCCCAAGATAGGTGCACCCATTGCAAATCAAGTCCTCCACCACCCCCTCAAAGAAGTGAGTCCGCGGTATCGTAATAACGCCTAGAACGCCATAGCCATGCATCAAATAAATGAGAAGAGCAAGAAATCGAGAAAATTGAAGAATAAAATGCAGCTTTTAGTAGTCCGTACAATCCATCATGGGGGCGAAAAAAATGAGGAAAAAAAGTTCGAAATTGTTTTTCCAAATCGTATCGAAATTGATCAACGTCTTCCAGGAGGAGCTTGTTGTCCAACAGGAAAGTAACCAGGATAAGGAACCCCCGAAGGAAAAGAAGGGAACGCTCCAAAGGCCGGGACAGCAGGCATACTCGTAGGACCATTATCAACAACATGGTTGTTATGATTTTTGCCCCCGCGATTTCCATTGTTACCACGATCGCGTCGACTTCTTCCGAATTCATCCTCGTCTTGGTCGCGGGTGGATTTTGGTCCCTTGTTTCCACCAAGATCGGTTTGCATTCGCCGACTGATGGCTTTCGAAGAAACACCTTGGCCGATTTCGATATCTGGTTCCTCGACAACCATTCCGGATTCGATGGGTTTGCCACCGCTGCCACCGTATTCGGCGCTTAACATCCATTTGCGATCAGCATCTGTGAGTTTGGATATTGGGATGACGCTAACGCCGGTCATGTAATCGCTGCAATCACGTGGACCGAATCCAACACCCCATCTAGTCTGTTCTGAGTTAGCAATTGTATGGGCTTGAATGGGATCCGGGTTAGTGAACTTACTCTCAATTGTGAATCCGGGGCTCTGTTCTTCTCCATTTCATCCTTGGCATGTACAGCATCTTGCCGACTGACCATTTTGACGAATGCATGTCGCTTGTCTTTATTTACAATGCAAGTTTGGACTTGACCCAGATTGTCGAATATTCTTCTTAGTTCGTGATCCGGCATCCTGGTCATGTTAGCATTGATGCAAGTTGGGGTCCAAAAAGCAAACTTACGTGACACCCCCGACGAACAGGGTACGACTGAGAACTGGGAGAAGTTAGAAATGATTTGACTTCAATTGATGCGGACAATTACTGTACCTTTGATATTTCCTTTGGGCATGCTAGGATCATGTCCAACCCATTTGGAACCACCTCCGGAGGATTGTGGGGGACTAGGACTAGGACCGCGGCGCGGAGGACTACGTTGGCGATAATCGTTACCGCGGCCTCGTCCACCGCCACGATTTCGACCGGGAGACTCTTGTTCTCTTGGATCATCGAAACGATTCTCATCACGGCGATGCGTTGCAGGAGAGCCATGCCCATTCCAACCGCGAGGAGGAGATCGGGAGCGAGAACGTTGACGGAATCGATGTTGTGGCGATCTCACAACCTCCCGTTCATGATAGCCATTACGGTCACGTGGTTCACCCCAGCCATTCTGTGCGTTGGGAGGATTTTGATTTTGATTCTGTGCAGGATACTGAGCGGGTGGAGGTACAACTCCAGCTCCAGCAGTTTGTCCCATGTGTCCCATCGTAGCCATGATACCAGCAATTTTATCTGGAGAAAGTCCCTGGTCTGCCAGCGCTTTAATAAGAATGAGCTGCTGTTGCATCGCTGGATCAAGAACAGGTGGAGGAATTACTGGCGGAGCACCCGCGTACGGATTTGATAAATTACTGGCAAAGTTCTGTACAGCTTGGCCTTGGACTTGTGGTTGAGATTGAGGTGCAAAGGGAGCCGCTGGGAGAGGAACATTTACAGGCGGAGGGGCGGGTGCATACTGATGGAGATTCATGGCAGCTGTACTTTGATTCTGGGGAACAGGATTGCCTTGTGGCGGCATGTTGTATATACTATCCATAGGTTGCGGTGGTGCTGATACGGGCGGAGGAGCAGCAGCATTATTTTGACGGGCCAAGTTGGCAAGAGCCTCTAATATAGACGGCGCTGCAGACGTTGCTGTTGGTGGTGGTGCGCTTGATGCGGCGGGTTGGTGGATGTGTGCTGGGGGACTTCCTGGGGGCGTAGTAGAAAGGGCTACGTAGAAGAGAGAAAGATTAGATATAGATACCAGAATAATCCAGATGGAGTATTCAGATTGCCTTACTGTGAGTTGGTTGAGGGGCATTCAATTTGTCCTTGAATTGGGTGAGCATCTCAATGGGGAAAGTTTGGCCCTTCTCCCAGATTTCTACCAATTTTCTGATCTTTTCCTACAAGGCACGAATAAAGAGTAAGTGGGAATTCATATGGAAGAAAGAGGAAAAAAGGCCTCTTGAAGGCATGTCTCAGGCTGTTAGACAGCAAAAGATGAAGCCAAAGGACGAAGAAGAGAAGTCAAGCAAATCTAGATAGCCCGTATGGAGATTGTCTTGTTGAAGCATTTAAGAGCGTACCTTTTGATCATCGGGAGCAGAATGGATTATATCGTTCATCAATGCTGGCAGAAGTTCCTTTACTCTATTAACACCAGCGGCAAATGTACCATCCTGAGCATCATTGTTTATGGGCTGTCCAGAATTTTTGGCCTGTTCCGTCCATTTTCGGGTCACAGAGTCTACCACGTAGAGCACACCAAGCTTATGGGTTCCAGGAGCCTTTCTAAAATGTGTATAGAGTTTTTGGATGAGGACCGATTCGGACTGCGGATGATAGACGTTAGCATTTTGCAGGAAAGGGGAAGATGTCGGTTGATTTGGCTGGCTTACCTGTACGTTTCCCATACATAGGGTGGTGATGGCCTGAATGCGAGAGCCAGATACTCCAGGTGGCTTTAGAGACAGCATTCCTTGTAAGGCCGTTTCCAATTCTGCTACGGCGGAAGACATGGCGAAGACGGCCAACGAATTGCTATCCAACGCGATCGGGTCAATCAATCAATACAGCAGGAACTGAAGGCAAAAGCGATTGAGAGCCTTCTCAGATCTCTATTCTATGCCCCGCGCGCGCGCTTCACCAAGATCCCAGGGAACTATGCGATGTGATGCTACGATGGAAAGATGATGGGGAGGAAGCAGATTCTCTAGGGCGACTTTTGGATTGACTACTGTTGTCAGAGCACGATGCCGGGACGCTGTACCAGTATCGCCCCAGACAGAAAACAGAGTGGACGTTGCAGTTCGCAGTTTTCGCAGTTTTCGCAGTACGCAAAAGCGGCAGTAGAAGCAGCAGATGCTACTACAGGGAGAATGATCGACGACTTAAGACTTATATGCGCGATACTTGCACTCGCAGAGTCTTGATGGTGGTGGATGAGGGTGGAAAGTTGGAGGCGTTGGTTGACGAACGGTGGTTTACAAAGGCGAGGAGTGCCGAGAAGCTGCAAGGATCGCCGCTTAAAACCCAGCGGGAGTCAAAGAATACCCACGTGACCAAGCCAAAGGCGTGAATGGTCTGCAGGTGAAGGTGAATCAGGAAATGTCGGCAGAGGTTAAGATAACTGGGAGGTGGAGTTGAATAATTGGAACTTTCAATGACTTTTAAGTTGCCCTGTGGTGTGGTGATTCAGGGATGATCGTTTAAAGCGAAGGCGAGCTAGTGCAAAAAAATTCAGTTACAAGGATTTCAAGAAGAAAAAGAACCAACAAATTCACTTCTTGCAAGAAGGAAATGAGCAAAAGTGGGAAGTCTCTTCTGAATGGTAGAGTGCAATCATTTTATATAAATAACTACTAAAATACGTTTCTTTCCGATTCTCGGCCAAATTTCATGACCCCTCTGTCATACCAAGCTACGACAGTTCAGCTGCGTTAATCTGACCACCTTTATTCTGTGGTTTGTCGGGGGAAAATCGAGAACGGCCAGCTACAACACCTCCCCAACACAAGAGCTTCGTCATTGATACCAACTTCCATACTTACTAGAACGAGTTGTTGAACTCGAAAACTTTGGAGATTCATAGAATTATTTTCCTGAATTAGTCTCCCGAATGTCCCACTTCAACTTACTGAATTTGGTTGAAATTGTGCCTTTCTTTTTCCGGGTCGCCCTCGAATCGAGGGTTGAGGTCAAGTCAAGGAACGACCTTGAACTACCTAGGCCCTCATTTCCTGTTACAACTCTCGACTTTAGAAGACCGAACGACAACCACCCCCTCATCGCCAAACAGACCCTTCAAATCCTTAATTATTATCGATTCGAGACTGTTGCCCTGGTTCATCTAATTCGCGAAAAGAATTCGAGCTTCAATCAATCCCAAGGCCCGTGATATATGAGTGCTTTGGAAAGTGTGGCTTGATTATTAACGTCCTTGTATTTTCACAATTCAAAACGTATCTCCTTCTACCAAAATAACCCTCTCACCAGATGATAAACGTTCAACGCCAATTTCTACACCAGGTACCGCCAAAAGATTCCACGCAGCTTGAGCCATTAAAGTGCATTGAAACTCACTTGCTTTCCACCAATTATATACTCAACCGTTGTCGAAACTTGACTCCTCCTCCAACTCCCATTCAATCTAAAATATCTACTGTTACTCGAGTTGGTTGGTGAAGCCGGGGACAATAATGAAGATGAAGCTAGATGATATGGAAGTACGCGAGAGACCGTTGGAAGAAGGCTTAGTTGTTTGAATCTAGTGATCCAAGGGTAGCGTACGTAATCCAGTGAATTGTCGAGTGGTATGAAATTTTTACTCAAACTGGTTCTGATGGACGGATGCCTATTATTGGCTTGCCTGGCTCCTGACTGCTGTTCTGGGAAGAAGTTTGAATCCAATCAACTTAGAGCGTTGTATGGAATATCAAGCTGCCCACACTAGCTTCTTTTGTCTTCCATTCGCAAGTTTCGGACACCATTGAAGAAGAGCAGACGGCCGCTCGAAGTCGAAAGATTGGCTTTGGCGAGATTCAGACTCACTCTTGGTGATAAAGGGAACCACAGGGTCAAAAAATGTCCAACACGCCCGGCGGATAGGACCGTTTGTCTCTTGAATAATCAACTCCTTTGCTGCTCGAGCCGTAGGTGAGTTCAATAGAGGCGGCAAGGGCGGGAGTGGGTTGAGCCCAATTCCTCTGATCCTTTCCAATACATTCTTGGTTGGCTCCTCGAATAAGTCAGATGTATGTAATCCTTCCACAGCCAAAGGTAGTAGTGCTCGCAAGGTGAAATTCGCATCATTTCCCCCAACATGGCACCCTTGGGCAACAAGCCCGAGCGGTTCCAGAAGGTATTTCAAATGTAATCTCTTGTCCTAGATACTTGATGGTTCCGATATCGCGCGGGCTGCGTTTATGGTATCAACATAGCCCACAACGGAGGTGTTAAAATCGAAACCAAGGGATTGCAGGACTCGGCACTCTGCGCTGAGATTGTGACCTACTAACATGATTTTTCGAGATCGATCGAGCAGTTTCTCCATGGAGGGTAAAAGATGGGCAAGCTGGGCAAGCCAGATTATCTCTCCAAAGAGAAATTTCCGATCGACATTTCTCCAATCAAGTGAACCTCCCCCTAACCCGACATTGTGCGTCTTTAGGGCTTCTCTTGATGAAATTGAAGTGAGATTCCTAGGATCAAAGATGGATGAAATGCTATGATTTACATGCTTCTCGGAAAAGGTGTTCCAATTCCGAGCGGGTTTTGACGGTCTTTTTGAATCCATGACGGAAGAATTATTTGGAAAAATGGTAGAAAAGTTGTTTACTTAGGTTGAGTTATCGAGAGAATTGCGTGTTGAACAGGTACCAAATATGTCTTCGGAATGGTTGTTAGTTTTATTATAAGTAAAATGAGTTTCGATGAGTGATCTGAAAACCTGGAGATTAATAGTGTGCAGTTAGTGCTTTTTCGATTGGGATAACCTCAATTTCTGTGTCAGAATCGAACGCTAAGCCTCTTAAGAGTAGTAGCCATAGTATCGAACGTATACCATAGGTAGGGAGAGCACCGAGGATGTTTTTGGAAAGGTACTACCTTGGGGTCCTTAGGAACTTGTTGAGGCTCTTGAGGATCATTGTCAAAACATGACAGGAGTGAGGTGAGAATGGAGGTCAGATCAAGCTACTCGGCACCGCCGCAGCAGGGGATGTTGTTCAAATTGTTTGGTGTCGAACGGTTTAGAGGAATAACAAAGTTTAAATGCTGGACTAAAGTAGAACAATACTGTGATCCAAGATTTCTTGATGAAATATTTCTGGAACGACATCTTCAAGTTCTGTTAAGGAGAGAGTAGCTGGCAGCCAATTCAATCTCTTCCAGAATTCCGACCCCCCAAAAGCGGCACCGAAGGAATGCCGGGGCTAGCGTTCCCTTTTCTGTCAAACCGGCGCCAGCCCAGGATTTTGAAAGTCAACGTCTCGACCTGAGTTGACCGAATCCCAAGCAGGTCCTGAATTCCCCCCAGGACTTTCTTCTTTTCCCTTTGGGCTCGTCCTCAACAACACCTACAACTTTGGCGTGCTCTGCCACTGCCTCTGCCTCTGCCTCTGCCTCTGCCACTGCCACTGCTTCAGCTGTCGCTGTCGCTGTCCGCCTTGTACCCATCGGTTTCTCCAGCTGCGCGCTACCAAACGCTTTCTGCCTGTGCCGTTACTACGTTGTCTAGAATACACAGAGACACACCCGACCACTTCACCACCTCACCAGGCCGAAGCGTTGTACACCCTCACACCTGCCGCTGCTGCGATCAATCAAATACAATCGGCCATCGCTGGTGCTCACAATCTGCCCCCGATCACCATTCCCACCCACACACACACCCTACTGCGTCCTAGCTACGACAATGACCCAATGTCATCTCTCTGCATCGAGCGCTCTGGTTAACCTGTTCCCCTAATATTCCAATTCCGATTCTCAATCTTTTCGCCGACTTGCGATCTCGCCCTTTAAATTCTTTCCTTGGGACACGACATTCTTTTCGAGCAGCGAGCACACTCGCCTGTCCTATTTTCCAAACATGGCAACGGCTCCAATGTCCGCGGATTCCAGACTCTCGTTTGCAACGGTTCGTGGCTGGTGCCCAAGGCAACCCCGCGCCTACTCAATGTGACAGAATTTATGTACTGACACCATCTCCCACAGGTAGCTGCGTCTGCTGGAAAGGACAATATAGCGCCTAGATCTTTTGCCAAAGTGGCAGCCTCTGGACCATCCCGACCTTCGAAGAAGGAAATCGTCGCGATGGCAACTCAGAATGAGAATGGACCGAAAGATGGTCTCCAGATTGGCGCAACTGAGAAGCACCCCTCTGTACAAACCGAAATCGATTCGACTGCAGACGCCGCACCCACTCCCACGTCCGAGACGAGCCTTGCGAATGCAATGAAAACTTTGAATGTTGATGCAGAGCGCAATTCGCCAATGCCGAGCCTGGTCGTCAACGGTTCGGGTACTGGGCCTATGATTGCTAGAAAGAGACCAGAAGTTGGGGATGGATTTTCTGAAGACCCCTTCCAACGTACGGATTCGGGATCTGAGCTGGGAACAAAACCTCCAAGTTTGGACGGCAAGAGCATCACCTCCGGGACTACATTTGCGTTGGATGAAAAAGAGTCGTTGCGACCTGATGATAGTGCCAGCGTCAAAGCTGCTGAGGATGATGACACCTTTTCTGGTAGGGGCTCTATAGTTGCAGGATCTAGGATTGGATCCGAGGCAGCTGGTCGCGCATATCGTGCACAATTCTATGAAGCACCAGATAGGCGTATGCAACCAATGCCAGAACGTCAAAACCAAGGGATGACCACTCCCCAAAGTGGCTCATCGGGGCAGCAAACAACAGATGATGGGAAGGTTATCAAGCCACTTGTTGGCCTAACTGGTACCCCTGATGCCTTCAACCTTTTCTATCGTCAAACACCAGACGAAAAACTGTTGGAAGCGCTGGAATCACCCAAGGATCGCATTTTTCTTCTTCGTTTAGAACAAGATTTGCAAAAATTTGTTACTGATTCAAAGTAAGTTGCCCTCACTCCTTCTTGATGTAATTAAGAATTCAGGCCTAATGAGTAATCCAGAGAGCCTTTTATTGACCTACCACCGTGCAATTCATTTTGCCGAATGTTAACTCATAAATTGGCCGACTATTATCATATGACCCATCAAGTTGATGCAGTTGCTGGTGCTGTTAGAATATTCCGCACTCCATTCTGTAGGCTACCACCACCGTTGACTACCATATCGAATCCTCCTACTACGGGAAATACCCCGCCGCCGCCAACTGTCCCAACTATGAAAATCATGCGAAGAGGGGGCGATGGAGATACTGGCCTTAGCCCTTCCAAGGCCACTTCAGAAACCGGAAGTGATGGTAAGGACAAGGCACTCTCAGCTAAAGAGAAGTAAGTTCCTGGGATAATGGCCTGCGCGTGGTACACGTCATTGACTATAAATAGGTTGTCTCGAGAGGAACGAGAAGCTGCTTATGCTAGAGCGCGAGAGCGTATATTTGGAACAGATGGCAAGACTGGAGATGCTACACCTGGTAAGTAGCGCATAATCCTGACTTGCACCCTCACTAACCCCTAGAAGAAAATGAAGATAGCAATGAGATGTCAAGATCCAGCTCCGTTTCCACCAAGGATAGGTCTGGACAGGGTAAAAGAACAAAGGCCACAAAACAGAGACGAGACGACTCGGAGGGATTTGATGTTAGATCTCAGTATACACCATTCTTCCCTCAGCCTCAAATGCCAGCATGGACCCCAACCCAGCATTATTCGCCCATGGCTCCTCAAACCTTTAATGGTGCTGGACAAAATGTTTATCAAAATCCACTTCCTCAGCAATTCCCAGCCCCAGTCCAACAATTTGTCCCAAGCCCTATCAACAATGGTAACATGCAAGCATACAACAGTATGCAGCAGGTAATGAATTGTTCTTTTCTCCTTTTCGCGAGGTATCTTACTAACGTTGCTTAGCAATACCCACCACCCAACCAAACGAGATTTCAGCCACATAGTGCTCCGATCACGGCGTTTGGGTCTCCAGTTCAATCTCCTCCGATCGCTCCTCAACAATGGCAACAACCACAAGCTCAACAGCCGGTCTACCAAACCTCATATCAACCTCGACCTCCTTTGAGCGCTGGACCTCCTAGCTCGATTCCATATGCCTTTGGTCAATTGCCAACAACTGTAAATCCAGCTGACCCCAAAAGCCAACACCCAATTCCTGGGAGCTTCAATCGACATGCCTTTAACCCAAAGACTCAGTCCTTTGTACCTGGCAATCCCGGGCTTCCTATTCCTCAACCCATGTCACATCACGGGTCTCCTCACCATGGCTCACCACACCATGGTTCTCCACACCTCTCCTACAACGCCTACACTCCTCCCCAACAGCAGTTTGGAAATGGAATGGGCTATAATATGGCTAGACAGGGTTCGAATAGCTCTCTGCCATCATATCATGCATCTCCGCACATGTCCCATAGACCCATGATGCACCAAGGCATGCAACCAGGTATTCCCCAAGCTTTGCCTCAGGGTTTGCCGCATTCAATGATTCAGGGGATGCCTCAAAGCATGCCTCAAGGAATGCCACAGGGTATTCAAGGGGGGCAAAATGGACAAGTTGGACATCACCTCCCCAACTATGGTAATTCGTCTACGCTTCCTCCAAAGCCCCAAACTGGAGTTTAATGGTTTATGGTTATGTGGTCAACAAGGTTGGCGTAAGGGTATGGTAGCATTGATGGAGTTGGTGGAAATTGCGAGCATTGAGGTGCGGGTTTATAACATTGAAATTGATAGACCGTGAATACTACAAAATACCAAATCGGAATCATCTTGTATCTCGTCTCAATAAAAAGGGTCATACAAAGTGAAATTCTCATTCCATTGAAACGGATCTATTGCCCACCGTAAACGCCATACTTTTTCCATCCTGTACAATGCAATGCACAGCCAAATATCGTGTGGAGAAAGTTGAAAGATGATGTAATTACTCTGCGGGTTCTCTTGGTTCTCTTTGCTGTCCCCCTCCACGTCCTCCACCTCGGCCTCCACGTTTACCTCCTCGTTGACCACCACGTTCTCCCTTCTCTCCACCTTCACCTCCTCCAGTTTGAGCAAGAGCATCAGAGCCACCCATGGTGAGAACAGAAGTTGCTAATCTTTGAGACAAGTCAATCTGTGTTCGGATGGTATTTGCCAAGTAGGAGACAACAAGAACATCCTGGATATGGTTGTTGAAATCCCTTTCGATATCTTCTGGGTCAACCTTTGGTGCTAGTGACAGAGCATTCATGAGGAATTGTCCCAAGGCATTCGAAGGTTCTCTCTCCTCGTCCAAAACAGAACTGACATACTCGGCTACTCGATCCAAGAGATCAACAGCCTGATCAACGGCTCTCTCCAATCCCTCGATATCTGTTACTACTGGAGCAGCACGGCTTTCACTGTCCTTTGCGCCGGAAATCAATTCGAGTCCACTCTTCTCGGCCTCGCCGTATCGAATATCATATGGAACAGGGATGAAGAGACAACTCTCAGCTGCTCGCTCGGCATTCACACCCACGGGAGCACTGATATAAGCCTTTGCTTCGATTCCCTTTCCAGACTCCGTCGAAACCGTCAAATGGATCGCAGGATGTGGGAAGGTTCCGGTCTCTGGGCTGGCGAAGAAGTTCTGGATCAAGGCGCTGAAGCTGTTGAGATCGAGACTCGTGGTGTACCAGCCTAGCAATACCTCGCGCGGGTTGGCTTTGAGTTGCAGGGCCAGCATGTTCTTTTGGTATTCGACGTCTACCTCGACTTGGTCCTCGTTCTCGGTGTGCGGGATGGCGAAACAGTTTCGTACTTCGGCTTCCATGCCATCTTCTGAGCGGACGCCTAGGAGGGCACCGATTACGCGGGTGGATTGGGTGGAGTTGATGTCTCGTCGGATGGCATGGTCGAGGATTGAGAATACTGCCTAAATTAAACCTGGATTAGTAGATGCTCTGGGGGGGGGCATGCGAAGGCGTACTGACTTGTGGTTGAATTATGACATTTACGGGGGCGGTGGTGGGTTGCACGCCGATAACTGCGGGCGCGAGAGGGCGCGCAAGATGGATGAAGGAGGAGGTTTCGACCGCCATGCTGGGCTATGAGTTGAGAAGTCGAGCCTGCGTGGGAGGAGATGGTGAGAGGGTCGTGGAGGTTGTTGGGTTCGCGATCGAAAATTCCCTTTGACACCTCGTCTTGTCGATTTCGGCTTGGTGGGATTTGTGGGCGGGCCCCCACTTGGAAATACTTGGGGAGAAAAGGCTTGTAAAACCACGTCAAAATTTCACTTGGAATGATATTTCATTTGTGAGGAGGTTTTACGAAAATTGGCTTGTTAGAGGCTTCTTATCAAAAAGTTTGGTCTAAACAGATATTGAATCCTCTTTTTCGTCTCTGGAGGGGCAGGCCAGAAGGCCGAGGATCTCCCGACTTGTAGAAGAGGCGGTACTTGTAAAATGGCTCTCAATGTTTCAACCTGGTAGGAAACTCTCAAGTAATTCTCCTAAAAAGCTTGGAACAAGAAATACAATATATCAAATTAGAAATGGCGAGTTGTCTTTGTCTAACTTCCCCTTTAAACTGGATTCGAAGGTTGAAAGGCTGATAACTGCCGCTTTTATTCCTTATCACTCACTCAAAAAATTGGCAAGCGTTCTCCCAAGTTGCACAAGCTCAGGTTGTCTCGAACCTCCAGGTCCATTATCACCAAAACATCACCCCGGTCAACAATCTCCCACCAGCTCCCCAGAGCCGCAAGAAGGTCAATTGATCTTATCACATTCTTTCGTCCTCCTGAATTGGTTCACGATATCAGCTCCGCGCATCGGCGCAAATAACCTAGCTCCTCAAAACATGGGCTTCACAACCGGCTTCGTGAGCAAACCCCCCTACCCTCTCCCCCCTCTCATTGCCTTCATACCTAACCAATTATCTAGACTGGAGGCGTAACCCTCACTCTCTCAGTCGCCTACCTCACAGTCCTCGCCCACGAACGAAACAGACAATCCCAAGCCCACAGCTTACGCTCCCAATCGCGCGTCCTAACAAGTCTTTTGGAACCCTCACCCCTTCCACCACCACAATCTCGCGCTGAACTCGCAAGAGAGGAACGGAGTACACTGATCGAAGCAGCAAAGGATCGGTGGAACGACGAGATCGAGAACGCGGTCCGATGGGTGCAGAGAACGGATTGGGAGGACGTTAGGATAGGCTTGGAGGGTGTTGTCGCGAGGGTACTCGGCGGTGGACTTGGAAAATCGAGGGAAGGCATAGAGCAAGCGGAGAAATCTGCAAGTCCTATTGCTCAGGCTGCGATTGAAAAATCCAGGGAGGCGGGGAAGGAAGCGAAGGAGGTAGGAGGAAGGATTGCAGCTGCTGTGAAGGAAGGAAAAGATAAAGCTATCGCGTCAACGAAAAAGGAAACCTCCCTCGCCGAGCAAAAAACTGCCGATTTGTCCTCTGCTGCGAAAGCAAAGGGCGATAGAGCTGTTGCTGATACGAAATCCGGGGCCCAAGATGCGGCAGACTCGATTCGAAGGAGTGGTGGAACTGTTGATGCTGCTCGTGGAGCTTTAAGAGATGCAGTTGGTGCTGGGATCGAGAAGGGGAAGGAGGTATTTGGAAAGGCTCAAGCAGCTGTTGGTCTTGGAGAGGAGAAGGCTGGTGTCTCGGCTGTGGAGAAGGCGCTACATGAGAGATATGAAAAGTCTGGGGAGATTGAGAAGAGTGTTGAGCAGGTTTTGGAGGAGAGGTATAAGCCGGTTGATGAGAGGGATAATACGGTTTTGAGGGGGGTTTAGAGGGTGTAGAGTATGTATAGAGAATAATGATCTTCTTGTACTTGTATTTGGCCTATTTCCCCGAGGGGTGGTTTTACTTTCTTCTCCGCTTGCTCTTATTTATGTGTTGATCAATTGCAAGGCAACTCGAGTGAGGTTTGGATTCAATAGGGAGAGAAAGGTTATGGAAAGGCTGCGGTCATGAAATACTTTGTCTTTCTTTGGGAGATCCTCGAAGTAGAATGGTATCTCAAAGTGTGATCATTTATCGTTGCTTTTCGAGGGCTGGTCTTTCCTCCCACTCTCACGGGGTCCCTCTATCCCTCAAACAGCAGAAGCAAGCTAAAAAGCAGTGTCTCTGTATTCCCCATTCAACCAATTACAGCAGCCAAAGGGCAGCGCAATGCATTGTAGCTTGAAGGGGAAAGGAATTGTTCCATAGAGAGTTTATTGTCCGCAAGCCACAAGACATTATCTTCTTTGAAGATGAGATTCTCGGGACAGGAATTCCCTGGGGAGATAAGATGTTCAAGGGAATATGAATATCTGAACTAGTAATTCTTCCCCTATTTCTTGCTCTACCAGAACTACATTCTTACAACTAACTATCAGCCCTTGACGTCTACAATTACCACCACAAAACATACACCAACACTAGCCAACTAACCAAAAAGCACCACCCATCCCAAAACCATCCACCACCTTCATCACAACCGTCCTCAAAACCCTCTCCTCCCCGTTCATCCTCAGCACACTCAACACCCTCCTCTACAACTCGCAACCCGCAAACGGCTACGGCACCTGGACCCTCTCAAAACTAACTCTCCGACTTAACTCCCTTGTTGAACTCCACGCTCGAACGGAGTTGGGGAGTGAGGCTAGGTCTGCACAACGAATAAAAGCTACGAATATATTCAGAATATTCACGATTTTCCACGGATAAAATACCCTTCGAATTATTCAAGAATAAGGAGCGTTTAGAGTATAAATAGCAGTCGTTTATTCATAAATATTCTATATTATCCACCCTTTTGGTATAGTTTCCCACTTATCTAAATATATATAAAAATCCCTTGAATTTAGTCGCTTTCGTCATCTTAATTAGGCTACGCCAAGGCGTTTCTAGGCTAAAAAGTAGATAAATTATTAAATAAGGTAAAAAGAGTAGAGCCTTTCAACCCTTTTAAAACCTTAGTTTAAAGGTCACGTATATAATGTTTTAGAAAGTAGGGTGTCATATGATACCCTTTGACATGATACCCTTTAACATAATACCCTATTTCACATAATATAAGTAATAAAGAGTAGGGACGATAGTAATCTATTAATAAAAATTAAAAGTAAGTGAATTTATAGTTTAGTTATATTTAAATATATATATAAAAAGGGAGTAAAATTCAACTTATACGAACTCTCTATACTAAGACCTAGGGGGCGGATATTAAGCTTAATAAATAGAAACTATTCGTAATATATTTATTTAAGCTCTTATTACTCGAATAATCGCTCAAATACTATATATTTATTTAATATTTATAATGAATAATTAATATTTTATTCATCTATTCGTTGTGCAGACCTAGCCGGGAGGGGGAGTCTTTTGGTTTTGAAATTTCGCGTGAACTTGAGAGGAGGGTTAAGAAGAGGAAGAGGAAGATGGCGAAGTTGGAGAAGCTAAGGGAGCAGGGAAAAGAGGTAAACAGAGGGGGAAGTAGAAGATGATGATGCTGATAAGGAATGGTGTAACTTCTAAGTCGTTGCTGGGTCACGAGGTTCGAAGGTAGGTATAGGTAGGTTTTGTATCCATTCCTTTGAGATTCTTGAATAATAAAATGAGTCTTTTAATCATAAACAAGCTTTGGATCACTTCTTGGTAATTCGCCGTACACTTTTCCTGTGTAATCTCGCGATGACAAAATAGCCGGGAACTTATAGGATATCAGAATGAATACATGCACCAGGGGGTGTCAGAACTCGTGGGCCAGCGATTTCCCACCAAAGTATATGCTGAGAATGCTATAAAGAACAATATTGAAAAAATAAACTAGGCAAGCCCAGAGCGTAGAGTGTAATCAAACACACTGTTGCTTTAGCATTCTATTAACAAGTTGTAGTGTTGAGGAAATCAAGTTATAATTCGTTGCTTTTTGGTGGGGTTTTGGCTATAAATCTAGGTCTACGAGAAAAGAGGTACTTGGGTATTTATTGCCACTTCGACTGTCTAATATCCAGCCATTAAAATAATAAAAAAACGTCTTCACAGATTCACATGTTGATGTCTTCACAATTCCTTGTACAACTTTCTCTTCCCGAGCTCTATAAAAAGCCGCCGATTTTGACAGCCTCGTCACGCAAAATTATATAAAACACAACAATCCATAGATAAAAAGATAGGAGAATTATGTCACTAATCAATTAGGACAAGGAGAAAAATTCTAGAGTTTTTTCATATTTTTACGACGTCTTTTAAAGGTTAGTCTTCGAAGGGGGGGTGGGGTGCACGGTTGCCCGCTTTTTATCGACCCTTACCTTAGAGCCCGGGCCGAAGACGGAGCCCTGCGCCTTGAATCGGCTTTGCTTTTGTTGCACTAAAAAAGCGGCGAGCACTAATGCTTAGTTCCAGATTTGTACCTGTCTAAAGTACATAGTCAATGCATACTATTTCCTTGGTTGATGAAGACTAGAATAATTGACGTGTTGATGGCCTCATGTTGGAATTTCTCAGAACCTACCGAGTAAAAGCTCTGAGTAGAAGGTCTAGATAACCAGGCTACAATCTTCCAATGGTAATTATAATTACGTAGTTTAAAAATGTTGAGAGTGCCGCTTTTGTTGGTGGAGCCTTCCGGTTCAAGGTTGGGCGTTGAGGGCGAGCCGAACCTTTCCCTTGAGCCCGGCCCTTAAGCTTCCATTGCCCAGGAATATTTCTCCCGCGGATTGGATTCCTTCCTTCTTTTTCCTCCGAACAACATCGCAAATCGATCCCTCCCCCCATATACACAGAACAATGGCATCCTCACTTCGTCTCGGCGCCTCAGCATTGAGATCTTCTCTCAATGCTCCGGCATTCACAGTTAGACACGCTGCCTTCAATGGCATGCGCTACTACTCGTCCTCAAAGACCCAGGTATGCCGCCCACTGATGACGGTCCCCGAACGTGTCTATTCTAATATTTCGCCCTAGACTTTGAAGGAGCGATTCGCCGAGCAACTGCCAGAGAAGATTGAGCAGATCAAGAAGCTCCGCAAGTAAGTTTCCCTCGGGTGCAAGGCAATCAGGGCGAACGGGAACTGACAATCCCAGGGACCACGGATCAAAGGTCATCGGCGAAGTAACTCTCGACCAAGTATATGGTGGTGCTCGTGGAATCAAGTCACTGGTCTGGGAAGGATCAGTTCTCGACTCCGAGGAGGGTATCCGATTCCGAGGAAAGACAATCCCAGAGTGCCAGGAGCTTCTTCCAAAAGCACCCGGAGGCAAGGAGCCTCTTCCAGAAGGTACAGATAATCCCCGAAGCATACAACCACAGCTTTTCTAACTCACTATAGGTCTTTTCTGGCTTCTCCTCACCGGCGAGGTCCCAAGTGAGCAACAAGTTCGCGATCTCTCCGCAGAATGGGCCGCCCGTTCCGATGTTCCAAAATTCGTCGAGGAGCTCATCGACCGATGCCCAAGCGATCTCCACCCAATGGCACAATTTTCCATCGCAGTCAATGCTCTCGAGCATGAATCTGCTTTCGCCAAAGCTTATGCTAAGGGGATGAAGAAGTCGGAATACTGGGGACACACCTTTGAGGACTCAATGGACTTGATTGCCAAGCTCCCAACTATTGCCGCCAGAATCTACCAAAACGTATTCAAGGGTGGAAAGGTTGCCCCAGTCCAAAAGGATAAAGATTACAGTTTCAACTTTGCCAACCAACTTGGTTTCGGAGAGAACAAGGATTTCATTGAGTTGATGAGACTTTACCTCACTATCCACACTGACCACGAGGGTGGTAACGTCAGTGCCCACACAACCCACTTGGTCGGATCTGCCCTCAGTTCTCCCATGTTGTCCCTCGCCGCTGGATTGAACGGTCTTGCTGGTCCACTTCACGGTCTTGCCAACCAGGAGGTCTTGCTCTGGCTCACCAAGATGAAGGCTGCTATTGGGGATGATCTCAGCGATGAGGCTATCAAGAACTACCTCTGGACCACCTTGAAGGCTGGCCAAGTTGTTCC
This sequence comes from Hymenoscyphus infarciens, assembly GCA_001414345.1. Classification (NCBI taxonomy): domain Eukaryota; kingdom Fungi; phylum Ascomycota; class Leotiomycetes; order Helotiales; family Helotiaceae; genus Hymenoscyphus; species Hymenoscyphus infarciens. The sequence continues at coordinate 103,754 of LLCB01000070.1, read as the reverse complement.
AGGTTATGGGCATGCTGTTCTCCGAAAGACCGATCCTCGTTATATGGCACAGAGAACATTTGCCGAGTCACACCTTCCAGACGACCCAATGTTCCAATTGGTTAGCCAGGTTTATAAGATTGCCCCAGGCGTTCTTACTGAGCACGGAAAGACCAAGAACCCATACCGTAAGCTAAATCCACTTGTTACTCTAGATTCAATACTAACTTTCTCTCTAGCTAACGTTGATGCCCACTCTGGCGTCCTTCTCCAATACTATGGCTTGACCGAGGCCAACTACTACACCGTTCTCTTTGGTGTCTCAAGAGCCATTGGTGTTCTTCCTCAACTCATCATTGACCGTGCCGTTGGAGCTCCAATTGAGAGACCCAAGTCATTCTCTACCGACAAATGGTCCGAGATCGTTTCCAAGTTGTAAAGTGTGATATGATAGAAGCTGGTTGGCTAACTGGCGAATTGGTGGTGGGAAGGCGGGCTTGTACGAAAAGGGACGGATATAGACGGAATTTTAGGGCGTGCACTGTTCACTGTATTTTACTTTCAGCGTTCTTGTGCTTCAACTGCAACTATTCCCACAATTATCAAACTCTTTAATGATCAAAATAATTCTTTTCATGACAATTTACTTCCTAGGACTGAATTTATATAAACTCTCGAGTATAGCATTGAATAATAGATCATGTTGTATTATGATGTATCATGTAGTGGAGCCTCGAGTCTTGATAGCTCTTTCTTCTATCCAGAGAACCAGACCAATAATGAACTTGCCAAGTTATATCATTGGAATAGTTTCCGTCGAATTGCCATTATGAAAAGAAAAAAACAGTATCGAGTGGATACGATGATGTTCATGACCTAAAACTGGACGTTTGTTGAAAGACCTAAAAGGGGTTCGCGCACAGGCCAAAAAGTTGGGTCAGCCAAACCCGAGGGTTGAGCTTGGCGAGGTCAACCATCAGCCTCACCCTCAACAACCGTTAGAAAGACTCTCCCAACTTTCACCATCTCAATTCTTTTGCAAAACAAAAAAAAGAACACACTCAATTTCTTCTCCTGCTTCTCTCTTGTAAGTTGCTCCTTCCCAAAAATTAAAACGCACAAGTTTGTGAATAAAAGCATTACCATGTTGTACTAGCTCATCCCAAGCTTAAGCTCGGCTGACCCGTTCTCCAAGAAAAGCAATACCTGCACCCTCCTTATCGTCCTTCCCTTCGGTCCCCGAACTCACATCGAACATTCTCTTCCCACAACTCCATCCTTCACTTCCTCGGCTCATCCCACTCGTCTTCGAATAATCCAACTCCAACTCCTTCCCTTCCTTGCGACGAAGCAACCTTACTCCCTTGGTCAGGGCCCCTTCACGAACAACTTCATACCATCATGTCCGCCGTTCTTTCCAGCAAGCCTGCGGTGCCAGAGAAGAAGCCCGTCAAGTTCAGCAACTTGCTCCTTGGAGCTGGTCTGAACATGTTCGAGGTTACGACTCTTGGTCAACCATTGGAGGTCGTGAAGACTACGATGGCTGCCAATCGAGGTGATAGCTTTGCGGGAGCTCTTACCAAGATTTGGGGCAGAGGTGGTGTTCTTGGCTGTACGTTTTCAAAACAGCCCATTTCAGTTTCTTCCTGCAATTTCAATTGCATCATGATCAAGATCAAGGTGGCTAATTCATGTCTCAATACAAACAGTTTACCAAGGTCTCATCCCATGGGCCTGGATCGAAGCCTCCACCAAAGGCGCCGTCCTCCTTTTCGTCGCATCCGAAGCCGAATACTACGCTCGCACCTTTGGAGCAGGCGACTTCACAGCTGGTATCTCTGGTGGTGTCACAGGAGGAGTCGCACAAGCATATGCCACGATGGGCTTCTGCACCTGCATGAAGACGGTTGAAATCACCAAGCACAAGATTGCCGCCTCGGGCGTCAAGCCTCCGGGCACATTCGCAACATTCATGGATATATACCGCAAGGAAGGAGTTCGTGGTATCAACAAGGGCGTCAACGCCGTTGCCATTCGCCAAATGACCAATTGGGGATCCCGATTCGGACTTTCTCGTTTGGCGGAACAGGGGATTCGCAGGGCTACGGGTAAGGAGGATGGAGCTAAGCTCGCGGCTTGGGAGAAGATTCTTGCATCTGGACTGGGTGGTGGTCTTTCGGCTTGGAATCAACCGATTGAGGTTATTCGTGTGGAGATGCAGAGTAAGACTGTGGATGCCAACAGACCTGCGAAGATGACAGTTGGAAACACCTTCAACTACATCTACTCTCAAAATGGGCTTAAGGGTTTGTATCGTGGAGTTGTTCCTCGTATTGGGTTGGGCGTTTGGCAGACTATTTGCATGGTTGCGATGGGTGATATGTAAGTTTTGACACTCCACTCTTGGGCCTCTCCGGGTTTCCCCATGGGGTCCCCTCTTCTCTCCCACTTCTGCTACCGAGGGCGTCACAAGATTGTTCACTAATTTGTTTCACTCGTACAGGGCTAAGACTTACGTCGAGAAGATCACTGGAGAGGCGGTCACGGCTAAGCATTAGAAGGCGTTTTTTGATTGGGTTGTAAGATTTGGTTTTTACACTTTTAAAGAAACGATACCTTTGGGATTAGCATTGGTGGTACACTTGTGCGCAGATAGAGAGCCATATTTTTTCTTGCTTTGCTCCGTTGCTGTTCTTGTTTGTCTTTTTTTACGAGGAAACTACTTATTAGACTTTTTGATCGCTCTTATTGTTTTTTTCCGGGATGGCTACACGACTTTTTAGTAGCTGATACTAGTACATAATCGAAAAAGCTTGCAATTCTTGATTTGTGATTTGCGAATTCTCGTGCCTTGGCTTGATGCTCTCTTTCCTCTTGTTAGTTTTAGATTTTCGGAGGGGATGATGAGAGTTCTTACCTTTTGGAAGTCTGTTCGTTTCACTTCATGACGAAAGAGAGATGAAATTGCTCAATAGTCCAATGCCTCATAGGTGGACTCCCGAGATAAATTATTCCTCTCATCTTGTCTTGTGCAGATTCTTTTGAGAGCTACATAGGACCACTAGCGATGTGACTATTTCAACTTTCGTTTTCAGAGCAATTCTAGGGTATTGAGTACAAACGCTCACAGTCGTCGACATGATGGACGATTATTCCAAATGGAGAAACGACCTCGTACACCGAGAGAGTAAGTGGGATGCTGGGTATATAAATATGTTTTCGTAACCCCTGAGATTTCCTGATCCAGTCTTGTCCTGAACGACGGTTCGACGCCTCGATGGTGTTGTGAGTTTCTGTGGTGTCGGGGTTGTTGGGGACGAGTAATTGGAATGGGAAAGTGTTATTCAATGTTTGATTTTTTTTTTCGGCCCAGGAGGGGTTGGGATGTGATCATTGGTTGTGAAATGTTTTAGAATGGGGGTATAGTTTTCGCTGTCGAATCGTGATCTGCTGTCGTTTTTTAACGCTGGTTTTGTTGAGGTATTAGGGTAACTTGCTTTTAACTTTGAGACTGTCCAGCTGAGATGTTTGGAGGGAAAGGGTGAGTACCGCCCTACAGGGTCTGATTTTAAGAATATGGAGGTGATAGATGAGTTCTAGGAAGGGCCCGGCGCTTAGGTTTCACTGTGTCTGGGAGAAGTCTCGGTGGGAAGATTAGGTTCTATTTATGGGGCAGATGGGGGATTGAGCAGTGTTGGAAGGTGCATTTTTAGATTCTTGTCAGAGAAAGTGGTAGGTGGGAATTTTTTAATTGGGGATTAGAGGACTTGGAGTTTTTCGCGGCGTGTTGTTTTTGTTTTTTCTTTTTCTTTTCTTGTTACCCTACTTGGAGTTACGGAGTATGTTGAAGGATGATGAAATGGAGATCATGGGAGAAGCATCATTACTGTCTGCGATAAATATAACAACATCACTGGAAAAAGTTGTCATAAGACGCGCTGAAAGTCCGCAGTGGTTGACTGTCCTATGTCCAGCAATCACGACGATTTCATTGTTCGCGCGCTATGAAGTGGGAGACCTAGAGAGATTTTTGATGCCTAAAATGGTGCTTTTATATTGTTAGTTTTTTGGAATGGACATCGTAAGTTGAGGTGTGTATGGATGGTGCTGTCGAAAATTGGGTTGCTCTCTTTTTTATCGAGCATTTTTTGAAGTGTTCCATAACTGACCATCACTAGGGAGAAGGAAAGTGCTTGGACGGATACTAAAATTATTATAATAGAGAGTGATGTTGGTCTGGGCCTCGGGTATCGGATCCAAGTGTAATCTCTAACCAAGAATAAGCTCCAATTCCGCCACTAGGTTCAGGAGAAGAAGAGGATGGATCTTGATATCGAGCTCCTCGGGTGTTAAAAGGGGAATGCAATCTGTAGTAACGATCTCCTCTGTTAAAACTGCGATTGAATAAAGGGTAGTTTTACGACAACGTTGTCTTGCTTGGATGGCGCGTGGAGTTGATGCTACAAGTTCAAGAAGGATATCTATTTCAAGTCTCCGAGCTTAGGCTCTCATATCTTCTTTATCTCTGAAAGACAAGATGAAACGACTTCTCGATACTTGTTACTTTATCTGCACCGCACATTCAATGTCATCGACCGATGAGGGGGGCAACATTTGATTTATAATAGGAGGTTGAGAACAAGTCTCAGCCAGGAAATCAAGTGGTAGGATCTAAAGCTGAAAATCAGACGGCAAAAAATCGGCGATCAGTTGGAAGTTCTTACTATTAATATCCAGGTTACTGTCGTAAGCATGGAAGAGAGCTTGAATGTTTTTCTCTCTGTGCCTGGTTTTCGACTACCTGTTTCTCTCGCTTCTATCAAGAGGTCTAGATCTTGTCACTTCACGTCTAGCACAACAACTTCAAGAAGAAGTCTTCCTACTTTATAAGGGAAATAGTTCACATCGTCTATATATTAGAAAAAGCTTGGAGAGCTTTCGTAGTTTGCTTTATGAAGTTGTTCCTAGCCTATCGTGAGTTTAGTTTGTGACAAGTCCATGTCTCAACGCATGCTTGGTTTGAGCTGGACTAAGAGCTTGGAAAGTAGTTCTTGTAAGAAGTAGACGTTATTCTCCTCTTGCGATAACTCGAGTTTTCTATGAAAAGAACAAGATGTGACTTGGGATGCTTTTTTCCGCGAGAAGTTTCTACTGTCGAATTCCAAGGTACTGTCGTTGTAAGCTCGCTTCTTCTGAAAAAAGACCGGTAGTATAGAATCAAACGCAGTGCTCCTATGTGTTTTTTTATTCTGAGGTTGCTCAAAGTAGTGGAGGTTAATTCTTCCTTATAATAATTGTCCCGTCAACGCAATGCCCGCTTGAGATACTCACGCTCGAGGGTTCGTAAGGGTTCGAGCGTTCGTGTGTGATCATCACATCCCGACAACCCTCAACCATTCAACGTTCCACTTGGAGGCCGACCTAAGAGAATAATCAACGCTGTTGTTTTTGGTTTATTCCGACAAAAGACGAGTTTCTCAGGCTAGCGATTAGCACTTGCGGATTATGCTCTCGCCACCACTTATTTAGAGTTTCTTTCGTAACAAACTTTCTCAAAGCTGTTGCTTTTGTAATTAGCAGAAGTAACGACTGGTTGACTGACAACGTTGTTGGCAGATCAATTGGCAGATCGCAACAGAATTTACAGTTGTTACATGACGCTCCATGCTTCTGCTTGCCATAATGGTTCTAGCTTCGAGAGCAGTAAGTTCTGTCTCTTTGTTTTTCTCTTCTCGATAGTCTAATATATTCCTAGGTGTTGTGTTAGCGGACAAAGCCGACGAAGCAACTGCTATACTTGCGAAAGCTGGAGAGAAAGTCTTTCGCATTGGAACCTTGACAGCGCGAACTGGAGAGAGCTGTATTCTCAAGGATTTTGAATCGTGGGAGGAATTTTCTATTCTCTACTCGCTTAGAAAAAATGACAACATTATTACCCTCTTGATTCAACATCCAATTGTCACCCGAAAAGAGAGGCTTTTCTTGGCCCAACACAAATCATGTAGTTGGCTCAATGGAACCATAGGCTTATGGGTCACGAAGACGATAAAAGCTCTGAATTAACAGCTCAGTGGTAAGACTGACAGGGGAGCACACGACACGGGCCGGTTCCTCGGACCAATCTTGTATGAATGTAGGTCTTTCTTGGGGTTTCAGGGGGGCTCCTTCTTTACTCTTTTTTCACTTCGATATTCTTAACGCTTTTATCAGCTTTTAGAGACCAGCCAAGACGGGAGGGAATGAGATTGGCCATGAAACATTAGTGAGTTTTTATGGTCTTTACTTCCGGTCATATCTTACGTGTTCGGACTCTTTCTCCAAATCTCGTCTCGCTGAGTGAGAGCTCTATCCATTACCCTCTAAATAAATAGTCACGTTCCCAATACCTTGAAGTAATTAATTAATTTATAAATAAACAAGTTAGCGCAACCGCAAATAATTGAAGTGTCCCAGTATAATATACCGTAGTTTATAGCTTTCCAAACCACCAAGTCTCTTTCTCAACCGAGATGCTCACAATCCACTCTTCTAATATCTTACATGATAAATAAAAGCAACTCCTCATCTACCTACTCTCCTTTTTTTCTTCCGTTTTTTTGTTTTCCTGTCTTTCTGCTAAAACAAAGAAATTAATACACTACTCTAGATAAAACACTATACCAACTATTACTCAGCGATTCTACCTTAATAAAGATATCTCTAGAGAACTTCTAGAAGATAACAACCATTATATCTAAACTGTTAAGATATATAAAGTATCTCTAAAGTGGATAGATAGACACGAGAATTACGATCTGCAACAATTGTGACCTTGATGGCAGGGTTTCCCGAAGCAACAATCTTCACATTCAGTTCAACAATTGAGCAGGTTTGCTAAAACCCAAAACAATTGCTTTAAATAACTTCATTGGGTTGCGGGTTGAAATTGCTAGAGCCTTTTAAATCAAGTGATAACCAACTTATCTCAATAACCGTTCTACTCATTACAGACCCCCTTAGTATCTTCCGAAAGCGACAAACAAATCAAGAAAGAGAACAGCAAACTACCGAGCCCTCAGACCACTAAAAAATAAAAAAACACCCCCTTAGACGAACCTACGAACAAATATAAGAATCCAGTCATCTCCCGCCCGTACAAAAATTCGAAAAGGAAGTTTCCTACTCAAACAAGCAAAGTTAGCAAACCTTCCCGCCACATGGAAAATGAAAGCGGCAGTAAACATCGCGAGAATCCAAAGTCTTAACTCAGATAGTTAGAGTAATCGAAGTCGATTGTTCTAAGAAAGCTAGTTCAATATTCTGAAAATCCCAAAGTTTTCCGTTCAATTACTTTGGAATAACGAGAAAGAGGTTGACTGCCGCTTTTTCCATCCATCGCGCACCTTCTCCGATAATCGATAATCGGCCTGAATATTCTAGGAGGTTGGGAGAATTGAGCTTCCTACCCCAAAACCCTCTTCTCGTCTACGTCTTATTGGGTAAGCTGCGAGTAAACCACAAGTAAGCCACGCAACATCTGGGGGCCAAAAGAAGTCACGAGTAAGCTCTCCCTTGTCGGGTAAGCCATCACTTCTCAAGTGCGCCATTGCATGTCAAGTACGCTATCACTCTCAAGTACGCCATCGCCTGTCAAGTAAGCCAACTCAACCACCAACCACCAAGTAAGCCAACCACCAAGTAAGCCAACCACCAAGTAAGCCAACCAACCAACAAGTTTGAACAATTCGTGGACCGAAAACGAAGCACCAAGCTTGGAGCCCAAGAAAGCTCACGAGTAAGCCAACGAATAGCGAGTACGAGTAAACCACCAAAAAATAAAACCGACGTACCCTCCAGCCTCGTAGACATCAGTCAGTCAGTCAGTCAGTCAGTCAATCAGTCATTCTACCACCCTCAGATGGACACCAAAAAAGCAGCAGTAAATTACGCAGCCTACCTACCTAACCTACCTACCTACCTAACCTACCAAGCCCTCTTGATCCCAAATTTTTAAGGGTAGTTCAAGTAAAATCATCCCGGAAAAATTTATCCTGGAACAAATCACATCCTGAATTGTCACGGAAATTTGCTCACGTCGAGGGATATCCAAGGTTGCAACATCCGTACTAGTACTGCCCGCTTTTATTTGTCCACCGCGCGCGAGCCAGTCTACTCATATCCCGTTGCCACAAGAAATGCTTTGAATCAAATCTTCACTTCTTCACGAATTGTCAAATAAATCACAATGGTATAGCACATCACACTTATAAAGACATTAAAACAGGTGAAATTAACTTCAAGGCCACCCCATGCATCCATCCCTGTCTACTTTTTCCAAACATGCTCTTCCCCTCTCCCTCATCTCATGCCTTGTTTCTCTCCGCCCTTAAAGGATGCTTCATGCCGCGCAACAACGAAACAAAGACTGAAAAATGAGAAATGCATGGTATTGGGGAGAACGAGACAGGCAAAAGTAAAGTCAAAAAAGGAAACGCGAAGTTTAGAAAACAATGTGAATCAATCAGGATATCAAAGGTGGTGTACTCCCGCAATATGTTCCTTTCGTTTCTTTTCCCTTCTCCGTTCAGCCTCCGCATTAAGCGCTCGTTCGTTCGGATATGGAAAAAAGAAAACGAAAAAAAAAGCAAGCACCATCATTATCGTACACTCAGACCCCAACTCCCAAGCTCGATTAGCCAAACATTAACTGCCTCCCCATCCATTCCACTCGCACTTCCCTTCCCCAAACACCCATTTGCTTCCATTATTCAATTGTTTTTCCTTAATCCTTGTGCTTATCAGAGAACTTGGCCTTGATTCTTCCAAAGATGCTGGTACGCTTCTTCTTCTTGTCAGCAGCGGCGGTGCTCGCTGGGGACTCGGTAGTCTTGCTACTGCTGGCGGTTGCAGGAGTGGAAGGTGTCTCGGTCTTTGCAGGAGTTGCAGGTGCGCTCTTGTCGGTTGTAGCTGGTGCAGCGGATGAAGTCTCATCAGCTTTAGCAGAAGATACACCCGTAGTGACGATTGGCTGAGTCTGGGCGTGAGTGCCAGGAACGGTTCGAGGCGACACATCACGAGACTCAATTGGCTTGGATGGTGTTGCTGGGGCCTCGAGACTATCTGTGGAAGTGATCTTTGGCTTTGGTGCTGGTTCACCAGTTGAAGTCTCAGGCTTAACCTCCTTCAACAATTCCTTTTCGACTGCCTTCTTCTCCAAAACAGCTTCCTCGTTGCTGGCAGCCTCAGGAGCCTTGCCAGACTCGGCAATTGATTCCTTGACAATTGCTGGCGTACCCTTGGCTGGTTCTTCACTTGTTGTGGATTTGCCGTTGGTCTTTGCCAATAACTCCCCCTCAACGGCCTTCTTTTCTAGAACTGCCTCTTGGTTGCTAGCAGCTTCAGGGGCCTTGCCAGATTCAGCGATTGATTCCTTGACAATTTCTGGTGTGTCCTTGGCGACTGGTAAACCCTTGGTGGACTTTTCGTTGGAGACGGCGTTCGTTTGGTCGATCGACTTCTGTACAGATTCTGGCAACTGACTTGTAACAGATTTTGGCAACTGGCTCGTAACAGACTCTGGAAGCTTTCCTGCTGCGATAGCAGCCCCACCAATGGCAGCACCCCCAACAGCAAGGGCTGCTCCACCAATGGCGGCAGCAGCCTCGCCTGAAACTCCCTTCTCGGTCTTTTCGGTACCCTTTCCACTTGTGCCCTCAGCTGTAGATGGAGCAACTGGAACTTCGCTCAAAAGCTCCTTCTCAACGGCGCTCTTTTCCTTCACTTCCTCGGAAACAGCACTCGCCTCTGCTGGGAATCCTGCCTTTTCCTGGCTTTCCTTGACAACCTCGGGGACCTTGGCCGACTCGAGTGGTACGTCTGCGGCGAGCTTGGAAGTTGTGGTTGCAGGGCCGGCAGACTGTATCGTCGGGGAAGCATCGAATGTTCCGACACCTGAGGTTCCAATAGGTAAGCTTGACTCGGGAATCAAATTCTTGGAGATTGGCGGGAGATCGAGGATTCCGGTGCCTTTGGTCTCCCGCTCACTTTGAGGGGTGACAACGGGGGGAAGAACTGGAGGAAGTGCATCACCCTTCTCATAAGATTCCTTGTCGGTGTGCACTGCTGAAGTAGTCGTGTTTCCAGTCAAAGCGCTGACTTCTGGGAGCTTCTCTCCAGGAGCAACTTTAACCGGATTAACGGCTCCAGCGAAAGCAGGAAGTGGGGACACGCTGAAAGTCTGCTCAGACTCACCCTTTGCTTTATCTGCAGCAACTAATTCGGGGTCGTCGTGAACACCCGATGTCAAAGTGTTGGCGGTAACGGTACTTGGTTTGGGAATCTTCTCTCCAGGTGCAAGCTTTATAGGATTGACGGCACCCTCGAATGCTGGTAGTGGTGATACGCCCAAAGTAGGCTCTTCGCTCTTCGCCTTGTCTGCGGCCACAAGTTCAGGATCGTCATGTACACCAGAATCAATAGTGTTTTTGTTGAATGAGGCGGTATCTGGAATCTTCTCCCCTGGCGCAAGGTTTATGGGGTTGACTGCGCCATCTGCAGCCGGTAGAGGATTGACCGAGAATTTCTCTTCTTCCTTTTCCAGAGCTGCTGGAGTCTCGGGGAATGCACCAGGTAGATCTGATGATCCAGTGTGCTCAAGAGGCGCCTTTTCGTTTTCGAGAGGAACGTCTTTAGCCAATCCGGCCGTGGTAGAGGTGGGGGCAACTCCTGACATGATTCCAGCAGTTTCGGGCTTGCGCTTGATAATTCGGTCGGTGGTGAGGACGTTGTTCAGATTGCCCGAGGCGTCGTTCTCTTGAGGTGCGGTGTGATCGGTGACCCAATTTCCGTCTACAACGAACTGGAAAAAGCAAGGCGAGTTAGCAAATGCGGGTGAAAGCTTAAAAATGGAGTAAAAAGCAACTTCGGACGAGGTTCGCGGAGGAAGTTTCTTTTATTTGAAGGGTTCAGGGGGGCTTATATGGCGGGGTTGGGAATAGGCGACAGCTGGTGGTCCAAGCACGCAAACTGGGAAAAGCGTCAATGAATGGGGCCACGGGCTGGCGCCTGACCCCAGCAATCAATGGATTTCCAAGTCTGAATTTCTTCACCGCTTCAAGGAAATGAGATCGCAAGAAGCTAGAACGCGTCATACCCTGGAAGGTAATCTCAATGACAATTCACCGCACTAGCCCATGCCAGGTACTCTGATAAGGTAGGTCGATACCGGGGAATATTAAATTGACGCGGTGCCCGAGACATATTTCGAGATCTTCGTCCTGAGCAGACGACACCACTTGACGGCGCTTCTCGCGGACTGAAGTCGGACGAAATTTGTGTCCTTGACATCCTCGACAATTGGCATTTACGCCCAATGCAAACACCCAACCTCTAAACACGAAGAAATCCAACTCAATCTCGACGCACCTTGTAGTAGATCTTCTCATCTGCGCTCTTGAGAGTCACATCCTTCTCAAAGACATCACCAGTCTTGACCAGCTTCTCGCTCTTCGACCAGTCGTCAAAAGTTCCTGTAACATATACCTCGGATGCGGGATGGTCCCTGGAAGTAGATCTGTCAGTCACAAGTCCTGCAAGAATGTGTTGGGTATATGAGAGGGGTTAAGGGGAGCTGTGGAGAACCAGCAAGTCGGCACAGCTCCAAGCGCACCGCGATCGCAAAACAACCACCAAACTTCTGGCATTGTCACATCCAAATTGACGAAGGAGATGACCGAGGAGAGAATGCGCCCACATACCATTTGAACACGAAGCTTCCCATGGTGTTTGAGGGGTGAAGTTGGACGATGTGTGGTTTTAAATTGTTGACGTGACGGGTTCCAAAAGACGACAGAGGCTAGAACGTCGGAGGTCTCGGAGTCGGAGTCGCGGCGACAAAGTCTAGAAGGAAGTTGAATGCTGCAGAGTTGTCAAAGGACGATGTGACTGAACTGCAGTGGAAGACGCGAACGCGATATCAAGGAAATGAGGACTTCGCAAGAGGATACTGCGAGAGCAACACCGTTATGTTAGCATGCTGTGGGGAGTAACCTAAGCTGTTGTTTGATAACCAGCCGGTTTGGGAAGGTGGAAGCGAACCTGAAGAAGAAATGCGACGACGTGAATTGCGCGCAGGACGGTGGATGAAGATGATTTCTCGATGGGCTAATTGCGAGGGGAGGAGAGGAGAGGGAGAGGGAGAGGGAGAGTGTAGGCAGGTCGGTAGGAGGTGCGATGCGGTGCGATGCGGTGCGGTGCGCGATACGGTGGGTTGATGATGGTGGGCGAAGAGCACCAGAGCACAGCTTGGCCAGAGCTTTTCGCGCTACTGTCAGATCGGTGCGGTAGGGTAGGTAGGTCTTGCACCCCCCTGGAAATTGCACCACTTCTACTAGTACACAGTACTAACCAGTATCAATTTCAGCCGTAGACGTCGCCTTGTAAGCTGAAGATCGAGTTAGAAGAAAGGTAAATCTACTCCCCAGAAAGGTGAATAAAGGTAGAAATTCCACAGAGCAAAATCTGGTGTTTCTTGGTTGAGCTTCTCCCGCCTGTTTTCACCAGTTCGCTGTGCGGTTGGGTTGGTAATTGCGTGCCCCTGTGCCCCTGTGTAAAATCCTTCCATTGATGCTTGGGCACACCACCGCCAACCCGAGGTCTTTTAATTTGCGGACGCACGCGCGGGGTGAGTGAGAGCTACCCTATGTCTAGATCGCTCTCAACACCATTGTTTCAATCCAAATCTGTTACAAAAGCGATTCAGAGTCAACAGCTAAAGAGACAGACATCTTCTCTTCTGTACCCATTGGGAGCTTTACAGACTGCAGGTGCAATCTCTTTGAACATTTACCCGAAAAACGGAGCTCAATCCGGTCTTCGCTGACCACCAAGCTCGCTGGCTGAATAGACGAGCGAAATCCCAGCAAAATGACGTCTTGTTTTGGCGGGAAGAGAAGGAAAAAGCATTGTGACCTGGTCCTGGCTGGCCACCCCAGTTCGTTTGTTTCGCTCTCCTGTCGTAGGGAATCATTGATTCCGCAACGTGATTTCCTTTGTCGCTTAATTGATCCTTTTCCTCTTTGGATTGCTTCTGTGAAAGTCTGATCAACAGGGAACTAGCCAACGACCTAAAGCCTTAGATCAGACTAGACTCGCTAAAGTTAATCTTTTATGAAAGGGAGAGGTAAAAATATACGAGGACAACCGATATGTACCTAGTACCTAGGTAGGTCAAGTTAATTCTAGAGGAGTTATTCTATTCCTTTCTATCAACTGACAAAGATCAACGGTGAAGGAAATACTCGTCGGGATGCTTATAGAGGGGCCATATGGACCTCGGCTGGGACGCTCCCTGCAGCATAGCTAAGGTAAGGCAGCTCAGGTATGCAAGTAAGATACTGTACGACGCAAAGGAGACATGCTACTGCAGTCTCAAAAAAAAAGGAAGAATCAATTACGGCCCTAGTCTTACTATACTATTGCTTGCCATCCTCCCCACCCCGCAGACCAAGCAGGGCTCTCACATCCGTCACCCACTGCAATCCCTCTAACAGAGGCACCAAATGCAGTAAATCATTATCCGTTGGATCGTTTATCCATCCTTCTATTGGAATCGCGTTATCTGTGATAATGTTAGCTTTACTCATACCCCGAAAGAAAGGGGTTGGCCTACCTCGATGGAACATATAACTCAAAGGGCTATTGTCAAGAATCATGACTTTGCTGAGATCAGGCTCCACAGAGCTCAAATCCTTGATGAAAGCGCCATGTCGAAAGGTACAATGTTGACGGTAGTATCTACCAGAAAAGAATTTGCGCTCCTGTTCCAGCCAGTCTATCACTGGATCCGCGTACTCTTGAACAGAAGCTGTGAAAATAACCAGGTTGTACCATTTACAAACCTAATCTCACTTAGTAGATATCCAGCACCGGATTCGGTATATGTCAACATACCTTCCGCAAAAAGTCATCACAATGTGGTCTTTTGTGCACATAATACAAGATGGGATGTTGAGGCCCCAATGCTGCAGTCCCACCAGCACCGACTGGCATATTGAGTTTCACCTCCACCATATGTCCTGTACTCATGCGACCACCTTTGGCCATGCTGTGGATTAACGTTTCATCCAGATCAAGGATCAAGGTCTTTTGTATTAACTTTCCGCTTGGTGCATCCGGGAGCACATATGAGGGCTGCCGCTGTGGAATGAGCGGACGAGGTGCCGCAGGGGTGCGGGGGTATTTGGTTATAAGAAGCGACGAAGAGGGCGAAGTTGGTGATTTGATAGAAGCGGGGTCGGTCGTTGACAACGCGCCAGAGCCGTTGCTTTGGGTGCTTGTGGATTGTGTACGTCGATGTTTTCTCTGGCGCAAGCTATCCTCATTATGTAGTCTTATTCGTATCGAGCGCCTGGCTGGAGCGGTCTCCTCTGCAGTTTCTAGCGATTTGGAACGGGTGTGCCTACCAGACGAAGATATCCCAGCTTCAATGATGGAACGTTCTCGCTCCGATTCCGATTCTGAGGAAAGCCCTGACGAAGAAGAGTTTGGTGATCTTTTCCGGCCCCCTTTGACAGAAGCTCGCCGACCATGTGAGATTTTCCTGCTATTTGGATCTCCCATACGCATATCTTGGGATGATATGCCCGGTTGACTTGTAGACGCCCTTCTCCCACTTCCAGAAAATGCAGCGCCTAGTTTCCTGAACTGCGTGAACGGCGCAAAGCTCCCCTTATCATCATACAGACATGCGATCAGGTATACACCTGGCGCGGCGAATGTAGAAAGAACCCATCGTATTGACTCTATCACAGCAGCCGATATTCTTTTGGGAATCATATGCCAACCAAACTGCGGTGTCCCAGGGTATCCGCCAGCTTCCTTATTCAACAGAGGGGTATCTTCATGTATTCTCGTATTCTCGTCGTCAAAATCGGCATCGTGGGCACCCCCCTCCCTTTCTCCCTTCTCATCCAACAGAGGCTCTCGCGAGTTCCTTCGGGACCCTGTTACTGCAACCGACGAGGGAAGATTGGCATAAGAGCCATTTCGTGAGGGCGATGGAGTCTGCGGCGGCGAAACTCGCGCCGAGAGGATATTCAAAGAGTTCATCGTCCTACGGAGCCATGAAGGTCGATTTCTCGGGTTTGCCGGTAAACGTGGATGCCGAATGAGGCTCGGAGGCCTGGCTGTGGAAAGGCGCGGGATGGCTTTGATCCACGATAGGAATATATCTCAAAGGCGCTCGTGGCAGCAGTTGCTTGGTGAAGTACCAGTACGGGAGCTGTAGCTGTTGTTTCTTGTAACTGTAGATCTTTCTGGCGGCGATCCTTACCCTGGGTTTAAAGGCAGACAGGCCAGTGGCTCAAACACGTATTGGAAGAATGAAATATGAACATGAACTTGGGCACAAAGAAGTGACAACTTCCAAGTTGACTATACAGCTCCGCGACCGACTTTGAAGGGAAATACGGAGGCAGGATGTAGAATGGAGAGAAATGCAGCTGGCGAAGCTGGCGAATGCGAATAGTTGGGTTGCCGACTCAGCAAGAGGGTGCATGTGGTTGAGTTTCTGTCTGGGGAAAGAAAGCCCCAGCTTCTTACCGTGCCCGCACACAGACCACCCCACCATGTCAAGAAAGTCTACCCTTTATGAGTTCGGAATAAATTGTAAGGATACCAAGAAGGTTTCAATGAGTTCTGAAGGAGCATTCTAGGATGCTGTTAAATTTCTAAGTATTTTAGACGAGTGATTGTGTTCGTTCTTTGGTATTTAGAGGGCCACGATGCTCCTCTAAAACGGGGGTCCTTTTTTCTTACTCGCTGAGATTAGCGCGCGGTCTAATCGTATATCAGTAATCTTTAACCTCACTTTGTAAGCGAATATAGTGTAAGTGATAATATTACTAAAATCTTAATAGGATATTTATAAATATATCGTTAGTGTTTTTTACTTAGATCTATTAGTAAATAATTCTTCTATATATATTCTAATATTAAATTCTTTTTAATTATTTATTAAATATTAGTCTAATTTATATAATATAAATACTAGTTATAAGAAATTATATAAGTATTACTAGCTATATATAGCTATACTATAACCTATTTAAGTTAAATAAGAAAACTTATAATTAGAATAGAATTAATTACTAATATTCTAAAATAGAAGAAATAAATATTATTAGCTAAAGATATACACTATATATCTTAACTAAATACTACAGCCCTTTAAATCTTAAAAGTTCCCTTTATAAGTCGTTAAATACGGGGATAGCAAGAATCTAGATAAAGTTGAATGTTTTTGACTAGGTCTACACCGCCACCTCAGAAGGGTTCGACGCTAAGGTAGGGGCGCAACCCTTCGACCTTCGACAGCCAGACTCCAGCAGACTTCGTCTTTCTCAAAATCCTCGTCTCGTTTTCTTTTTGGATATACAACAACTCCTAGTCCTGCGCCCGTCCGTCGAGGACGCTCGCTTACTCTCGCTCCCCTTTTAGACATCATTCAAGTAGGCCTCTTCTCGAAGTTTTCCTCCCTCAGTTCTGGACGTGGTCTCGAGGCTCAGCCGTCTGTTCCACTGGAACTCACCGACGAGAAACCCCACCTTGTGAAGTCGTTCAGAGTGAGGTTCAACAACAATGGCCTGTAACTGACCAGCCGCAGTAAATCATTCTTTGAAAATGGCATATTCCAATAGTACCAGCGACCGAATGGACGAGCTGCGCTTCCGTAGCCAACAATCCCCTCGAAATGATGCATCCTTAATGGGCCTCGTGTCTCCTCCACGAAGCAATCGGGTGCCCCAACCTCTTCATTCCCAAGACAGCCGAGATAATCGAGGGGGCCTGATGCGCCGATTCACTACGGACTCTGGCAGAGTCCCTACTATGAGCATACTGGCGAATCAACGTGGTCCTGAGCCCCAACAGGAATACGGTCCCTCGGTAAGCTATTGTCCCTCCACAACACAATACCTTCCGACTCTCTATTGTCTCCCCCCACAACCGAAAATTTCCCATAGCCTCCAACTTCTACTATTTAAACCCAATCCGTAAGATGCCTTTTTACTAACACTGCCCTAACTCAGACTTACCACAAAGTGCAACTTGTAAGCAATCCCGTCCCGTATTACTCGGACGCATATTCACCCGACCACCTCCCTCCCCCTTCGCCTACCTCACCTTCAAGCCCCTCCCCCCAACAACCATGATATCTATCAATTGTATTTAGCGTACCCGCCATCAGCAATAGCTAACCAATGAAACAGCTAGAAAAGAAGAAGCTCGAGTACGAGAGACTGCGGGAGCAGAAAAGACGCTTCGAGGCTGAGATGCAACTTCTCGATCTACAACAACGCAGAGAAGAACAAGAACTTCAGCAGATGACCGAAGACCTTGGTCGGTCTAAGAACAATCAAGGACACCAATCCGAACCTACAACCCCTCCCGAATACCGCGAGACTAGCTCAGGCTTCCCTTCGGTTTTCTCTCGACCAAATCGTTATTCAACCTCCGCTCTTACCTCACCCCCAGGTCTTTACAATCGCCCAGGCAGATCCGGATCTCAACTTACCTCTCCACGATCAGGCATATTGCAATCTCAAATGATGGACGACAAGCTACCTTCCAAGTCGGTTCCCGGCTCGAGACGCAACAGCGACGAAGATGAGAAGGAGGAGGCTGTTCGACAAGATCCTACCAGCCATCGCTCTACAAATGCGTGAGTACTCCAATTTCCTATATTCCGGGGGGTTTTTCATTTTTATTACCGATCCACTTGGAATTTCACTTTTGATATCGTATCATTGAGTATGAATTTGGTCTCTTCTGTTGAGATCAAATTCTGCCTTGATATGATATCAGAGCTTAGGTTCGGCAACACTTGCCCTTTTATCAAAAGTCACGAGGCTGGTCAAAAGCGAGCAAGTGGTGGAGTAGTTACTCACCTTTGCGCTGCCTGGACCTTCGGTTGGATTCACCTTTTTTAAAATTCGGTATTGTGCGCCGACTTGACCTTTGCCCCAACCCCGTCTTTTTATTATCCTTCAACCTCTTCCCCGCAACCTTTCAACTTCAACACAACTCCACAAAACTTCGACAAACACAAAAGCTCTCAACGAACACTCGTTTCTTGTTATCCATTATTACGGAGCCTTTTCTGTTGTTCGCTCTGCGTTACTCAATTCATCAACCGATTTATTGTCTCAAACTTACCCTTCACCTCAACTTCATGATTCATTGCCCACAATAGCTTGGCTTCAACTTCAAACCACCTCGTCTCCTGGTTGCTAATAATCATCCAGCCTCAACCGATACTCCATGCCAGTTACCAAGTCTCGCAACGGTATGCACGACCTCCTTCAAGACCCAAGCAACACCACCCGCTTCCTCTTTGGAGAAGAAGACGGTGCGACATCTCCAGATATCAAGAACTACATGAACGCCACCACCACCAAAGACAACTTTCCAATCCTCGTTCGTGGTGAAGGTTATCCAGGAATGGTAAGTCTCACCATTCGGTTTGTCCAAACTTGCTTGCTGACCGCTCAATGCAGCTATCCGCTTCATCTGCTGCACTCGACTTGGCTTCATTGTCCCAATCACGCCAATCACCTGGCCCCGAGTCGCAATCCAACGGCTGGGGTATGTTTGCTCGTCCTCACCATAGGTCCTCTCAATCCCAACAGAGCTTCCCAATGGTTTCTCAAGGTCAGACAAACGGTGGTTCGGCAGCTCCTTCCAACGACCCTCAATCGCCTGTCAACGTTCGCCCATCTTACCGCCACTCTATTGATATGAACTTCTTTGAAGGTCAAGACTCTCAAATCTCTTCACCACCAAGCATGGCTCAAACCCCACCAAAGCTTCAATCATCTTACTCTGCCAATGACGTCCCAACTATGAGATCAGGCACCAACGGAGGCTCAAGCGTCAATACGACTCCCAACTCGCATGCTCAACAGCATCTTCATAACCACAACGCAAGCTTGGGTCGCATTCCACCAAACGCAATGAACAGACTTAGCCGCGAGTTGAACGCTTCTGAGACTGCAACTCTTCGCGAGGCTCAAAACGGAGGTTATCAGTCTATTCAATCTGCTCTTCAAGCCAGTGCTGCGCCTTTCGGACCTTCTCTCACACAAGGCATGTCTCAACCACAAATTCCAGCTGCCATGACATCGCCAACTGCTAGCCAACAGTATTCACCTCCTGGATACTACAATTATAACATGCAGATGATGGGCATGGGAATGCAGAACATGCAATTGCAGCAACCAATGTATTCTCCTCACAACCCTTACGCACAATATGCTGGTCCGGGCACTACTGTTGGCGCTCCTGGCATGTACACCCCTCAGGCAACCCCTCGTGACAGCCAAGCACGTGTGATTCAGCAACGTCGACAAAATGATGGCGAAGGTAAGTTCATACTTTTTCCCTTGATGATGTATTCTCTGACTCTATAATTAGCAATGAACCGATTCGCAAACATGGCCTTGGAGCAGTTGGGAGGTGAGATTTACACCCTCTGCAAGGACCAACATGGATGCCGCTATCTCCAAAAGAAGCTCGAGGATCGCAACCCCGAGCAAGTTCACATGATTTGGCTCGAGACAAACCAACATGTCATTGAGTTGATGACTGATCCCTTCGGTAATTATCTTTGCCAGAAGCTATTGGAGTACTGCAATGACGACGAGCGCACCGTTCTCATTGAGAACGCTTCGCACGACCTTGTCCGCATCGCCTTGAACCAACATGGAACCCGAGCTTTGCAAAAGATGATTGAGTTTATCTCCACTCCAGGACAAGTCCAAACAATCATTGCTGCTCTTCAATATCGTGTTGTTGAGCTTATCCAAGATCTCAATGGCAATCACGTCATCCAAAAGTGTCTCAACAAGCTGTCTCCAATTGACGCCCAATTTATTTTCACCGCCGTTGGAAATAATTGTGTTGATGTTGGAACCCACCGTCATGGATGCTGTGTTCTTCAACGATGCATCGATCATGCCTCTGGCGATCAAAAGGCTTGGTTGATTCAGCAAATCTCCAACAACGCTTACGTTCTCGTTCAAGACCCTTTCGGCAATTACGTTGTTCAATACATTCTTGATCTCAACGAGCCACTCTTTACTGAGCCTCTTGTTAGAATGTTCCAAGGCAAGGTTGGTCAGCTATCCAAGCAAAAGTTCAGCTCCAATGTCATTGAGAAGTGTCTTCGCTGCTCCCAGGAGGACTCCAAGGATATGCTCATCAACGAGATGCTTCAACCGGCCGAGCTTGATCGTCTCCTCCGAGACTCCTTCGCCAACTATGTCATTCAAACCGCCCTCGATTATGCCAACCCTGCCATGAAGGTTCGTTTGATTGAGGCTATCCGCCCTCACCTCCCTGCCATTCGTACCACTCCATATGGTCGTCGAATTCAAGCCAAGATCCAAGGCAATGAGGGACAGACGGCTCAGCAGGTTGTTCAAGTTATTCCCCAGGCCCGCAGTGGTCCATCAAGTGGCCAGCAAACCCCCGCCGAGACTATCGAACCCCTTCAACCTGTCGCCCGTCACACACGCGGTCTTTCCAACGCTTCGACTGCTGCTAGCCCATTCACAAGCCCGGTTGGTAATGGTTATACCAATGGTTATACCCACAGTCCAACCAATGGCATTGTAAATGGTCTTGGAGCTCTCACCACCCCAGTCCAAACCAACTCCTTCCCCGTCAATGGCGACATTGCCTCTCCTCCACAACAGTTCTTCTCTCCTCCATATAGAGGTGCCGCTCAAGGAGGTGCCGGCCCGGGAGATGCTGGTAACTGGTTGTAAAACATGCATATTCCATCACACTTTGGTTATGATGACACGATCTCACGCTTGTAACGGTACGAGGAACGATAATTAAATTCTCGCCTTGGATGCACAATTTCCATTCTGCAGTCTCGTTGCTGTCATCTGTCTACTGGCAGACTCAGCAATTTTGAACACTGTTTTCACATACGATATTCACGGCCCTTATGTTACACTAGCATCCACAGGCTTGCTTCCCTTTTGCATCACAGCGTCAATGCGGTCATCTCGAAGACGGTATTCAGCATATTTTTCAGCGGCACTTTGTACCATAAAAAAGGCACGATCACAAAAGATCGAGCACGATTCTCCACATCATCAATTCTCTCAGCGCAGGGTACAATAGGAGCGACTGCGCAGCTCAACCTGTACCGGTACCGGAATCAATCCCGCATAGACCTCAAATTTTCCTTATCTCTTTTCTCTTTAATGGTGGAAATCGCGATGTTTTTTCCTTTTTCTCGGCATGTCAACGGGTCAGTTCTTTTTCGATAGCTCTGGGGCAGTTATCTTGTGTTTACACATACCTGCAATTCTATTCTTCTATCGGTGTAACTTGCGACTCATTCTCCTGGTTTAAACTTGGGCATGAGATCTGCTAATATGCGGTTCACTTTGTATCTCCCCTTTACTTGACGGAGCGAATTCTTTTAAGAGAGTTTGCAGCTTCTTGTTGATGCATTAGCGCATCTTGGGAGGAGCGATTATGACATTATTATTATTTTTTCCTTATCTTCTTTTCTCAGGGGATCTGGTTGTGGGGCGGATCTCTTGAAGAACCAAACGTGTAACTAAGAAACCAACTGAATGAAAAGCGGAGTAAAACAAAAGTCTTCTGGTCATTGACGTGAATGTATGTTTGGTGATGACATTTTATCAGTGATTGATCTCCCACGATCTTCTTAGGGGCCTGAAGCAAGATTCAAAGTAATATAGGTACTTTTCCGCTTCCAATCTCACGTGATGGAATTAATTTCTCCCATAACTGGCCGGTCAACAAGGCTGGATCTCGAGGCTGGAGGCTGACAACCTGCATGAAATGAACAACGAGTCGGCGGATAGCCATCGCGTCCCATCTCCAAATGGAGGACAGTTGCTACCACTCAAGACGACATTGGAAACGAGAGCTGCGGTTCGAGTTCTAAATGTCTACATCACTGCGGTACCCATCCAAAAAGCTAGTGGCACATTGGGGTGAGTCAAACCTCCCCTTTCAGACTGAAGAATGCTGATGTCCGTACAGATTGATACGAACCCTCATTCCACGAGATGGAGGCTTTGATCTCCAGCATCTACGGCGATTTGCGAAGCCGGAGGCTGTTCCTGAATACGTGAAGAGGAATTATTACGGCGAGAACCCCGCGATTGACCCCTCCACAAGCGCGAACTCCTCCGAAACCATAAACCAGAAAGAGAATGAGAAGGATGGGAAGAAGGGCGAGGAGGAAAAAATATTCCTAATTGTAGCAGCAACAAGCATAATCGATCAGACCTCCCTCGTCCCATCTCTCGAAACCATCCTCGGCCCTGGGGCCGTACAACTATCTACCACCAATATACCTCTTTTGGCACCTACATCTGCGGAAAAAGCAGCGCAATGGAGTAAGCAGTACTGGCCGACGGTTTATAAAAAGAGTAATCCTTTTGGACCGCATGTTAGTATTGTTTCTAGGGCGCAGGAGGAGATTGCAACAGATGTGGGACAGTGGATGGATATGGCATGGAGACTTGCGGATGAGGCGAGAGAGAAGGGGGTAGGTGAGGGTGTTGGCTGTGTGATTGTTGAGAGGAAAGAAGGGGAGGCAAAGGTTGTTGTTGCTGCCGGGGATGGTAGGTGGTGTACTTGGGATAGAGAGGGGGGGGGAGATGGGAATGTGGTGGCTCATGCTGTGATGAGGGGGATTGGTATGGTTTCTGAGGGGTTGGCTATGGACCATACTTCTTCTCTCTCCCTCCCTTCTCTTTCCTCTCCTACCAAGAGTATCTTCCGAAACCAACCACTTCTCGACCTCGAGAGGAAGCTTCCGGAGAAAGAAATCGATATTGGGGGCTACCTATGTCATGAGCTCGAGATATACTGTACGCATGAACCATGTGTTATGTGTTCGATGGCTATTGTGCATTCGAGATTTGGCAAGGCGGTTTTTGAAATGAGGATGGTGCGGACTGGGGGACTTTGTGCGGATAAGGAGGGATTGGGGCATGGGCTTTGGTGGAGGAAGGAGTTGAATTGGACGATGCTTGCTTGGCAGTGGGTTAGACCCGAGGGGTTTAGAGAGGGTTTGGATGATGGGGTTGATGAAGGGCTGAATGCTTGATCGTATTTCAATACTAAAGTATTCGTGAAGCGTCAATCAATCGAGTGATTTGGTTCAGAACAAGCTTCTAGTGAGAGGCCCGGCCACTATTCTCCAGCGCCCCTTTCTCTTTATCCATTCCCTTTTATATTTTGCTGTCTCTTCCTCCTACGATTTCAAAAGCTCAGCATAGTTTTGTTCAAAGACATCTCAAAAATCTGGATCCGCTTCCACAAACAGATACGGACTGCAGTCCACAAACATATTAAGCGGGCTTCCCCTGTATTATTGACTGAATTTACTAGAAAATTCTTACTACTGAAGGACTGGAGTGGAGAAAAGGAAAAAGCCTCTATCTAGGTATGACCGCTCGTTGCCAATAGGCAAGTACTAGGCGAAACAGCACAGAGCCTAGCTAGGTCTCTCTATACTAAGGCTCCTCCAGCAGAGCCCGTAACATTCTTCCGTCACCCAGTATGTCCTCGTCAAAGTCAAATCTAGTTCTAACAACATCACCAGGTGCTGACTTGCCCCCGGCTCTTTTTATGCTTTCAATCGCTTCTTTGTCTCTGCGATTCAGATCATTATACTCGGAGATCCGCCAGCATCGTTCTTCTGTCATCAATTTAATCCTCCATTCTTTGGTCTCTATGGCGACATCTAGAGGTGTCTCGTACCAAGATTCTTTCATTTGATGGTCGCCTTCTCTCTCCCTTCTGCTTCTATGATACAAGGCATTCACTGGAGCACCATTACATATCAGTGCTTCGACGCAGCGCGGCATGGCCCTTGAGGCAAAGCGATGCAGCAATGTTTCTCCTTGATCACTGCCTACTTCCAGTACGCGCCTCTTCCTTTCGGGGTCCTGACACGAGAAAAGATGCGCTTCAAGCAACTCCATAACTTTCTGATCCGTATCCAATTTCCAGGCTGGATCTTCAAAGGCGAGAAACGCGAATATATTGCTTCCATCCGAAGTCGGGTTTTCGTCATGCTGTCTCTCATCGATGTCTGCACCAGTGCTCAACAAGCAATCTACAACGTCAAGTAGACCAAATTGCGCCGCTTTCAAGACTGGCGCTGCGCCAGACTCCTTGCGATGATTAACATTTGCCCCATATCCCACGAGAAGTTGAACACCTTCGATGCAAGGTATCGTGTCTTGGGGCAAACAGTGCAGTGCTGTTTCGCCAAGTTCGTTCTCGGTGTGCACGCTTGCGCCAGAATTGACAAGTTCCCTCATAACTGTGGTGGAAGGGGTGAGATGAGCCAGCATAAGAGGAGATCGACTCGGAAAATCCCAACCTCGCTGTGCCTGTTGAGCTCTAGCAGCCGCTGTTGTTGTCAATTGCTCTAGGTTTCCTCCTAAGCCCCTGATTGCGGTTATAATACGATAGAGAGTTCCTTGCGTCTTGTCCTGGTCGCCTTTGAAAGGCAATGCCGAGAATGCATTTCCGAATCTGGTGCGCATTTCAAAAGTGGTACTAAGCCTATGCAGTACCGTGAAACCTTCCTCGTCGCTCGCGTTGATGTCCACTTTTCTTGACAATGATACAAGAAGCTCAAAGATGAATGGCTCATGCTGCAACGCTGCGTGATCCAACGGCGACAGTCCTTGCGTGCCGATTTCCGAGAATGAGAAAGCTTCTTGATTTGGGCCTCCAAATTTGTTGAGAATCCGAACTCGATCATCGTAGACGTAGGGGTCTGAGCCGTCCCGAAGAAGCAAATCGGCCCCTCGTTCAACGAGGATGCGTATCGTCTCGTGGCTGCTTGTGACAACTGCCCAATGCAAAGAGCTTCCAGATGGAAGGACGAAAGGGTAATGAAGGAAAGGGACCTCGCGGCATGTTGCGTCAAGGTCTCCGCCATGGCTGATCAGTTCTTCTAACACCTCCCTGTGTGACTCTTCATCAAAGACAAAAAGCCAATGTATACAGCTAATCTCAAAATATGTGCACTTTACCTTAGGTGAGGCTCCGCGACGCAATAATTCCAAAACTATTTTGCTTGCCCCTCGAGCACAAGCGAGATAGAGAGCCGTTTCTTTGTTTTCAGTGAGTTGATCGATGTCGCAGCCTTTGTGTTGATCAAGGTATTCGATCAGTGCCTCAAAAGTTCCATAACATGATAGCCAGTGGAGGACACCATACCCAACTCCAGACGTTTGTTCCAGATTATTTGTTGAGCGATCAATTGTGCAGTATATGTTGTTATAGCCGCCCTGTAGTCGAAAGCCATCCATTGCATTGCATACCGCAGCGGGATCATGGCCTTGAAGTCTTCTTTTCGCCTGAGTTGATCCACTGGCAGTCCCTCGCTCTAGCCACTCAACAAAGTAGGGTTCCACTTCTACAGGCGGTTCTACCTTATAGAAATCATACGCGTCTGGGACGACTGCTTGTGCGGGTTCATAACCACGGACGGCAGAAACTATCAGAACCTCCAGCGCTGGATGCTTGAGCTCCGTCACTCTAGGGGGAGTCTGAGTGTATGCAAGATACATAGCAAACAAGACATCTGCAGGAACGCTCCTAGGAGCCTGCATGAAGCGAGAATACAGATCGTCCAAGAAATGGTAAGCAAATGCTGGCAGTTCCCAGGAGAGGTATTTTCCCTTCGCTTCGTCATTCCGTGAGGCATCTTCTAAGCTTTCTATGGCGAAGTCCATCCCGAATTTTGGTTCGTAACTATGCACAGCTCTGTGTCAGCGAAGCATGTTGAGCATATAGCTGTGTAACTACTTACGAAGGGCTTGCATTCAGGCTTTCATTCGGTGTAATATCGCCAAAGAGGTTCTCAACCCTGCAGGGTCTATCATCTGAATCGTAGCGGAGTAACTGAAACGCAGCTTCTCGGATGAATGAATCTGGATGTAATCCGATATCATGGCCCCGGAGGTCTACCTCTCTGAGGTAAGTTAACTGTCTATCTTCTCCCGGAACACGGCGGGGGGCTTTTCCAGAATGTAGGAGTACACTCCATATGAGTAGGCCAAATGAATAATTATCCGTCTTTGGTAACTGTTCAGGTGTAATCGTCTTGTTCTCTTCTACTTCCGGAGCCTGCCAGCCGTGCGTCCCTCCGAGTTTGACACTCGATTGACTAGATGCAGCGTCATATATTGACCCCCCAAAGTCGGCTATTTTTGCAACAGCACGGTCGCCTTCTCCGAATATCAATATGTTATCAGGTTTGATATCACCATGAATAATGCCGCATTCGTGTAAAGCATCGAGACCTGCCCCCACATCGCGACACAGCCAGTGCTTCATACCCAGTAACAAATCGCCCCCAGTATCTGTGATATACTTTGTTAGAGTGCAGGAGGCGAGTTCCATGACGAGGTTCAACGGCGAATGAAAACTCTGAGATTCAAAGGACCATGCTAATAGCCGCGCAACATTCGGGTGCACTCTCAATTTCGGGTCGGTAAGAGCCAAAATCTCTAGATATATATCTTGCAAGTGCGCTTGTACATGTGGCTCTGCCATGTTGACTCTTAAGTTTGGGTCCAAGGTAATCATGGGCTGTTTCGTAGCCACGGGCCTTGTTGAAAAGTGATCATATTCTGGCCAGGCCATGGTCTGTTCATTGACAATAAATTGAGCACCTTGACCGAGGAAACTACGACGGCCGAACAAGATGACAGGACCTGGTAGTCCACTCTGCTGTAAGATTCTTAGCAGCGTCTCGACGGTCACCATCACACCCGAAGAAGTGGTAACTTCTGACAACTTGTCTGCGATATATGAGGGATCATCATCCGATTCCGGTGCAGCTCGAGAAGGCCGGATACTGTTGGAACGAACTGAAGAAGCCAGATACTGGGAGTTGGAGTTGGAGCTATAAACCGGGACAATTCTCTCGTGGGACATGATGTTACACTACTCAAGGTCTTCGTCGCAAATTAAGCTGATGCTGCTAAAAATCGATCACAAAAGAAGGATGAGTGTTGGATTTGCGTCACGTGAAAGTTCAGGTTACACTGCATTTTTGACGAAGAGCTTCTCTTCATTCCCCGATAGCCTTGAATTTTTCACAATATCAGAATCTCTACTGCCATCCTATACTGCCTATCTTACGATTCTGTCTAATCACAAAAGGCTCCAAGAATTCCGTTTGAAACATGACAGACCTTGCAACAGCCGAGTCGTGGAAAGAGCATGTCAACCGGCAACTAGGCCCAGCAATACGTTCTAACAAGTACGTATCTATCAAGGTATTGATACTTTACTGGCAAGAAGGCAACGAAGGGTTTAAGACTGAGGGACATGAGTTCGGCCTTATGCTTGGAGAAACTTTCAACTACGCGATTGAGGAGTTTCCTATCCCTTCTTCTAAGAGCGAGCTCCAATTGCACCATGAGGTCACCCGGATATTGCTTGAGCTCGCCACCACCTCTGAGGAGCATAACGCATCTTCGTTGCTCATAATACATTATGGTGGGCATGGGGACAAAAATGATGCCTTCAATTCTGGTGAGGAAAAGAGAGCTGTGTGGGCAGCGTAAGTTCAATCCTATCCACTGCTCCACCCCCTCGCACACTTCACTTACTTCCAAGAAAGACACGAGAAGGGAAGCCCTACCCTAGAGTGGTTTCGTATCCAGGAAAGCCTTAAAGAAGCTGATTCAGATGTATTACTCTTGTTAGACTGTTGCTTCGCAGCACAAGCTGGAAGAGCGCGAGAATCATCCAAGTCACGTTTCGAAATACTGGCCGCTGCTGCCATGGGGGTAAAGACTCCTATGCCAGGGGAAAAATCCTTCACAAGAGCTCTCCAGAAACAAATGGAAGAGATACTCGCCGAGACAGGAGGTGTCATAATGCCAGATTTGCATCAACGACTATTGGATCGGAAAGCAAGACTCTTTGCAACGCCGATCTATATTTCGTTCGTTCGAGAACGAAGACCTATCCGCCTCGAGCCACTTTCTAGACTCTCTTTACCAACCGCAGCGGGCACTACAGCTCTCGATGCACTCGAATGCTCGTTCTTCCAACTCGGCGTTCAGACAAGGGACAACTTGAACTTGTCAAATTTGGAAGAGATAGTCCGCTGGCTAAGCGAGAATGCTCCACCGATGATTGAAATGATATATGTAGAAAAGGTTGTCGGAAGGACCAATCACATCCAAAACGTGGTCGGTGATATGCAGCAGAAGGACCAGCCTCTGATGAGAGCGCTTGAAAAGCCAGCCGTGGAAGAGATACTGAGTCGATGGGAGAATGTGAAAGCTATTGCCCATCGGCTTTTCAATCAGGAGAAGACTTCTACGGGCAACGATGCAAATATCACGGTCTTCTGGCAGCAAGTTGGAAACATATTGAGTCAACTAGACGAAGGGAACTCGGCATTTGTGGAGAGTCTTGAGTGGAACATCCTCAACTCCCAGACACCCTCAGAGCATGATACCATACTCCAGGAGGTAATCGACAACCCGGCAGTCAAGTCACTTGGTATAGCTGACCAACTGCGACTGCGACAAATCATATGCTCGTCCTCCCTACAGAGCCAAGAGTTCACTCAGACTGGCGACGAAGAAATGACAGCAGACAATCCAGACGTGCTCCATGAATTCAAGATCTACGGGCCTTATATAAACCCGGCAGATTTCCCAGATTTGACAGACCGAGTTCAACGCCTTGCAGAGCTTCTAGGCGCCCCTAAGAACCCGGGATTTCGAGCTCTGAGATGCCAACGTTGGTATCGAATCGCCGTTGAGGATCGCTATGTTCTCGAGTTTGAGATACCACCATCGTATACTGTTCGGTCCGGATACAACACCTTGCAATCAGCCATCCGAGATACAAAAGGCGTTGAAAGACCAACTTTGAACCAGCGATTTCGGATCGGCTTGATGCTTGCATGTGCCGTGCAGAAGTGGCACTCTGTGGGGTGGGTTCACCAAGGCATTAGCGGCCCAAATATCATCTTTCTCACTTCCAAAGAAAGCGGCAAGGTCGACTACGACGGTCCGTTTCTGCAAGGATTTGAGTTCTCGCGCCCTGATTCAGACCCATCAATAGGACGGCCAACGGACGATATCATTTTCAATGTCTATCGACACCCAGCTCGGCAAGGCAACGCAAGAAAGGGCCATCGCAAGATCCATGATATATATTCCTTAGGAGTTGTCTTGTTAGAGATTGGATTATGGCAATGTGCTGCTGACATGGTGTATCCATCTCGCAAAAAGCCAATTCCTTCTGGCGCCGAAATGCAGAAGAAGCTGCTGTCGGCTGCGAGAGACCGACTTGGCCATTACATGGGTCAATCATATAAAGACGCAGTTGAGACTTGCCTTGCGGCTAGATTCGATGTGAATATGGACGATGAGAACGCATCAAAGTTGGCGAGGATGTTTCAAAAGAAAGTCATCAATTCCATTTCACAAGGGATTCGGGTGCACAAGTTATGAATTTGCTGTAGGGCGGATGTTCAATCAGAAGTTTTGATTCCCGTGCTAGGTAGTATCAATTGGAAAAGTCCAAATCTCTCTCCGCAAATGATCTCCCATTTTCAATAGCCGTTCCATCTCCTGCACTTAAAGTATATGTCTTCTTTCCCACCGCTACGGTAGCAATGTAGTACGGGCCCTGCAGCGCCCGCCCGTTCGTCGCAGAGATGTAAACTGAATCACCAACACGAAATTTGCTGCCCTAGCTCAACAATTAGCTTAAGAAGAGCTTATTTTGATTCAAAAAACAATAGGTGCTTACTGTAGCGTATTCTGCAATCCGGGGGCGAAATTTACCGTCGTTCTGGATTTCAGGGGCATCAGAAGGCTACCCAGGCTGTGAGCACGTTGTTGGTAATGTGGGTTCAAAACTAGGGTATACTGACGTTGATGTCCTCTTCCTTCTTGCTTGGTGTGTCCGGCATCTTTACGCTCGGAAGATCGAAGGATGCTATTACAGTCCACCCGATGTTCAAGAGGAGCCTTTGACAGTACAGATAGAAGAAGAGCTTACAGTCTTCACACCATATTAAACACTTAAATAGCTCACCGACGAGGGCTGAAAATATAAGCACACGTGCATTAACACTATTGGAGCATTTGCTTGCTGCAGCTTATTACCCGGCCGGGGATCTTACCTATGCAAGGCTTGCGATCAGGCTTCCTTAACACGGGATTAGAGAACCTCTAAGAAGTAGGAAGGACCATGTTCACTGTGTTCCCAGCTTTTCTCGATAAAGCAAAGAAAAGTATTCCGCGTCTAAGTTAGACTGACTCCAACATATATACTAGAAAACCCACAACGAGACAGCTCTTTTCAAAAATAGAAAGACAATCACGGGACGCAATTTCTCAATGTGATCCCCGGCTATGATTCTGCTGAAAGCCGTTACTTCTACTTTAGTGGAACGCTTTCGACCTGGTTACCCACGATACGCGGCTCTCTTGAGCACTCATCTCGCATTCCACAACTTTCGACGTTTCACACGAACACGCATGCGCTTGCTCCACTGTAAACAATATGAGATCTCAGTTCTAGAGTCTACACTCGATGAACTTGATTCCAGCGACGCAAAGAGTTTATTCCTTGGTTCTCTGAGCTTGGATAGTAATGCTGAAGGATTGAAAGTCTTGACGCAACCGAGAACTGCTCTAGCTGAATATGATAATTGCTTTAGTCTTGATGCATCAATCATTGTTTATTTTGTCTAAGTGTTTTGGGGGGTAGATACGATGTTAGAGCAAAGCTCCAAAGTACTCGCTTATCCAACCTTTACGGAAAGAGATTACAAGAGCTTGAGGATTTGGGTGGAAGGGACTTCCTGTCTTGCGAGTTTTGATTGGGCATACCTTGAGCAGGAAAACGACCTCATGAATCTCACTGGCCATGCGGACCCTGCTATCACGCGCACCGTGCCTATAGTGGAGGATTCTACATTTAGATTGAGCTATTGCCCAGCCAATAGGGTTCACTCTTTCCTTTTTTGTAGACTACGCAGAAGTCTACTAAGTATTTCCCACTGGAAAAGCTCTGACGGCTTCAAAACTTCACAGGAGACGAACATATCCTTCTCCTCCGGGCCAAATGGCGCAGATTGTGTCGCGCGCTAACCTCTTGGCTAGCAATGGTTGTCCTAATTATCCCAGTAATCTTGCTGGACAATCTCTCAAGTTCGACTTGGAGAGTGGTCACCATTACACTTTCGTCAGGTTTTTTCTTTTTCTTTCAGTTGTTTCTTATTTACGGAAGCTGCCACGGTGGATATATTTATTGCCGGGGCAAGGTAAGCAAGCTTCAGGACAAAATTCTTTCTATTGGTAACTAAACGTGAACTAGTTATACCGCTGTTTTGGCAGTGTTTACATTTAATAACTCTAGAACGTTGACGCTCAAAACGGGTTGAATAGCTTCAAACTTAAGATAAATACTCAACTTTTAGAGACTGAAAGAGGTTATTAGATTTAGCGGAAATGGACCAAAATGCCACTTTTCCAATTTAAAAAGACAGAAATGCCACCTGATTAATATTTTCCTAACTCAAATGCCACTTCCGTGCTACTTATTTATTTATTCCTTTCTACCAAGAGTGAAGTTGTCTGGCATTTATTTGTGGAGAGGAGAGTGAGGACTTTGATGGAATCTCCTCAGTCGATGATCGTGATTTAAATCACATGAAATGGACCGCAAACAATGGGGTGCACCGTGAATATCAAACTCGTTACGCCATACCATCCTATAGACTAACCTCAAAAGGTTCCCAATAATAGACGAGCCCAAATCACGTTTCATTCCAATCCTCTCAATTCAGAAACAAAAATTACATTTTACATTTTATATATAGCTTAACTAGTTATTTTTATATGTCCATCCACCAACCAACCGACCAACCCCTCTAAAAAAAACTTCTATCATGCTATTATCATGCAAAGGGTATCATATCCATCGCTCGCTCCCCATGAATGCATTCCAGATATATCATTAGAAAATCAAAAACTCCAAGCAAGGGGAAAAATATAAAGCAGAACGCCAAACTATCACCACGCGCGCAGACAGGAAAAAGAGAGAGATTTTTTGTAAGCGATGAATGAGATGACGATGTTAGTACAAATTTCAAACCTGGAAAAATCTCAAAGACTTGAATCCAATGAAAAGAAAGACATATATAGCAAAAAAGAAAGGAAAATGTTCTAAGAAAAATCCCAAGCATTATTTAAGGCATCCCGTCGTATGTTTCTCTGACTTGGTCACATCAACCCCGCTCCCTGAAAAAAAAAAAAAAAAAAAAAAAAAAAAAAAAAAAAAGAAAAAAGTGCTAAAAAAAAACCCAAACATAAATAAAGGCAACCCTCCTTAATTTTTCTTAACTTGGCACCACCAACCCCCCACCCTAAAAAAAAAAAAAAAAAAAAAAAAAGAAAATGAATAGACTACCCCCAAGAAAGAAAACAGTAAAAAATCAACAGCTATGAGAGACATCATATGAGTAGCGCCAAGAAAATGAGATGAAATACAGACCCGATGAATGATGATGACCTAGGGGATATAGTGGTACAATGTGCTGAATACAAGAACGAGACCAAGAAGGAAGGTGGAAGAAGAAGATGGTTCGAAAGAAGTCGATGAGAAAGAAAGAAGCCGTTGAAGTCGAAGAAAAAAGGACGAGCGAAAAAAAAGGAGAGTCGTTGAGTTCGTAGGCCGTAAAACGAGTGACGAGCAGAGCCGGAAATGAAATCAGAACCACTTCGACCTCGGACCACTCTTAGCAATCTTCTGAAGAACTTGAATGCAATCCGTGAGCATGCTGCATTTCCCACCCACACCAGCGCCCTCAATCATCAACCGTCTATGAACAACGTCGATGACTCCAGCTGTCTCGCCTTTGATAGAAGCAGTAGCTCTATTATTGATCAGATCTTCTACGCTGAAAGCCAATATACCATTGACATAGCCGCTTGCACTTCGAGCAGCTTCCTCCATTGACTGAGAAGGA
The DNA here is from genome assembly GCA_001414345.1 of Hymenoscyphus infarciens. Taxonomy (NCBI): domain Eukaryota; kingdom Fungi; phylum Ascomycota; class Leotiomycetes; order Helotiales; family Helotiaceae; genus Hymenoscyphus; species Hymenoscyphus infarciens. Next base: position 70,699 of record LLCB01000070.1, on the reverse strand, counting down.
GATGGGCTTTGGACCGCTTGCTGGAGTTGATATCGATGTCCATAAGCCCAGCAAATTAGAGCTGCGACATATAAGCTCCAATAGTTTGTGATGCAGACCATGCCATTTGTGTGGCATGCGTTTGTATGTACATCATATGGTTGTGCTAGATTGATGGAGAGAATGCGACAGGCATGACGAACAGCTTGGGTTGCAGCGTGAGACTTTGCCCAGTTGCCCAATCTTTTTTGGGCAGTGTGAAAACGCTCTGGAGGTGTGACTTTTTGAGAGAAGATCCAAGTATCGGCTGCAACCGCGAGGAGATCGTGAAGCGGTGTATGGTGCAAGGCAAGATAGGTTTGAGCCATAGGAGACGTAGAGAAAGTGTTCATGAGATCATTAGCGGGATAATCGGATGGTGGTGTATGAAAGTGGCTCAGATAAGTCGGGGTTTCGCCAAATGGAAGCTGTGTTGCCAGGGAGCTCATTACAACCGACCGGAGAAAGGTAGATTGGTTTGGAGGAAGTTGTTGTGTAGACACTTCTGAAGTGAGGAATTGTAGATTTTGCCACTCTGTTGAATTAGAGGCATTCCAGAGACTATCCAGGCATGGAGGATGAAGGAAAGGTCCGACTTCACCACTGAATGCTCGTGCTCGAGGCTGTTTGTGATAAAGAGCTTGATGGACATCGAATACGAAACAAGCACTGAGGAGACGTTGTTGCGACTCCCCTTCAACCCACTGCATCCATTCGGTTGAAGCATCTGGCCTTGAAAGCGAATGGCTACCTTCGATTGGGCCAAACCGATTTCGTAGATCATTCACAGAGGCTGCTTCAACCGGGCTAGTGCAGGTAGTTGGAGCTCTGTAGCTTGGATCAGTGCCACTGATGAGCTGTTTATGATTAGCAACTAGAGTTTGGATAGAAGAATGAGGTTAGACTTACTCTCACACAAAGATCCTCAAACCGCCTGGATAGTCGAATGGTGGTTTTCCTCCCTCGAAATCGGCTGAAAACTTCTGTGAGAAGTATTGCTTGCATGGTTGCCCGATCCAATTCCAAACACTGGACAGCGGTCAGTGTCGTCCTCCCACAACCGGACGTGATGAAAGTGCCAATGAAATAAGAAGAAAGAGGAGAAGAAGAGAAGAGATAGAAGAAAAGAGACCGAATAAAAAAATAGAAAAAGAGATCCCCAAAAAGTTTGGCAGGGTAGTGACCGTTTCCTCCTCGTCATGTGCTCCCAAAGAAAATGTGACTTAAGACGTGGTGGAACTTACACGTTCAATGTTTCCCCGGCAAAACTCGTTCAATTCGGTCCCTCGAACTCGGGCTTCCGAGGTATTGTGATATTGTGTGCCGATTGCGGCGATCGCGGAGGTAAGGAGGCTGCCTTCCACAGTGTCGTAAGTTGGACGATGAATAAAAGGTAAGAGAGGGTGAAAATTCTGCCAGTAACTGTCTATATACAGATCGAGTGAAGGTGTTTGTGGTTCGGGGATCGTAGTGGAGGTGGAGGAGAATACCGCTAATTCATCCTCTCTTGGGGCATTAATGCCAGCCAATCGGGGGTTGGATACTCGTGAACTGGATGCTGGAAAGACTTGAGAAATTGGTTTACTATTCGTCGAGAGGGTTGGAGTACCCACTGATTCCATATTATACCTCCTGTAAGGACTTGGCACATCTAAGTGCATATGTGTTGTACGAGGCGAGAGATGCGCCTCATACTGATCTAAAAATGCGTCGAAGGGCGGGCTGTGCAAATCTTGCGGGGTGGTTATTTGAGGCGACCAATTCGATGTTGCTGAGATTGGCCAATCAACTAACGAATCGGAACGTCCTCTGGATGCCCATTGTCGTCCGGCTCGCGATCCATCGGATTGGTTGGAAAAGGTGCTGTCGGATGCCGAGGAACACCATGGGGAATTGTCCTGCGCAAATGATTGGTGGGGAGGGAAAGGTTCGTCTGGGATACTCAGGAGAGGCAAACCTGAATTGCTGAGGGAACCGGCAGCAGTGGTATAATTGGGAGAGAAGGATTCCTGTGCGTACATGTTTTCGAAACCAGATGAGGGTATAGCCCCGGTAAACATTTGTTCGCGTCCGGGTAGATCCGCGGATGTGAATCCGGGGGCCATGTGGTCAACAAAACTCGTAGCGATTCTGTTTTGAACGGGAGAGGTGACAGGATATGAGTCCATATCAGGCAAGTCTGCATCTCTTGCAGTTCTCTTGTTCGAACTGTTGGATCCTGGGGGGTAGTTTCCAGCCTGAAAGTTTTGCGGGGTGATTGTGTTAGTGCTTGACATGGTCTTGTTGGTCTCTCCACTGATTGAGGTCCGTGGTGTAGCCGAACTCATTGGGGAACCTTGCTGAGTATATGAACGTCCTGGCTCTGCCTTGATCTGGCGTGGTTGGCTCTCGGAAGCACTTGAGGAAGCTCTGCTTCTTTCAGGATCGCCAGATATGTATGCCTTCTCTCCTTGAGTTTCACTATTCCCAGTCAGCCATTGAACCACATAGTGGTATTCTCGCTGCCTACTGTCGATGCATGTGTCGCGCCAGCAAATCTGGTCTGTGAAAGGCCCTCTCGCAATTTTCAAACTCGCACCCATATGCCGGCTTTTGGTGGCTCAGTTGATGACGTCTGGAAAAAGATGACTGTTAGCATTGCACACCCCAATTGCACTCGCGGACGTACCTTAGATGTTCTGCCCTAGTGAAAGTCTTTGCTGGTCTGCAGATATCGCAAGTGTGGACTGGTACACCTTTCTTTGCTCTGCTGATACGACCAGTGACCGGTGTGTACTTGACGGGAATACTGGCGTCGCTCTCTGAAGCCCTCGACATTTGAGGTGTTCCTGAACCACTTCCTTGGCTCGAACCCACGGCCTGGTAACTGTTCTGGTAATCCATGTTCATGTTCGGCTCTGTGACGCTGTTGCGCCGACTTTGATACGCGGACCGGGAAGACTCTGTGTGATCGTTGGATACTCGATGGGAACGGCGACGCTTGATGGGATGCTTCCCTTGGTTATTGTTATCTGGGTCTTCGTCTTCGTCATCGGTTGGTGGGGAGGGAGCCTCGGTTGATATAGCGATGGAAGAGCGGGAGGCTGATTGTTGAGCGGCTTCCCGGGACCTTCTATATGCAACTTGGGATTGAAGCGGCTCCACATCGACGTCCATTATATCTTTGAGGCTCGACATAGTTGAACTGAATTTGGAAAGGTGGATCGATCCTGGAATATGATTTGCACAGCCGACTGGAATTAGATCTTGTTCAGGGGCCAAAATCTGACGCAGAAGGCTTTGAGTGTTTACTACCAAGACAGATCTGTGGTAAGAACGCCGCTGGGGTGTGAGGGGTGTATCGTTAAAAAAGGTACGGAGAGGGGTGCTACTTGGTACTTGGGAACTACCTAGACAGATGCGCAGTAGATGCACAAAGATAGAACGATTCGCGGGGCATTGCTGAGGGTTGCGGTGATGTGTGCAGGAAGAAAAGAAAGACAGCGGTGGAAGAAGGAGAGAGAAAGAGACATTTGGCTTGAGATGTGAACTACTAGGTTCCCTCCTGGACCTGGTAAGCCATGTGTAGATGCCCCCTGAGGGTACGGCACGATCCCGGCCATGTAGGCCAAGCCAGTCCCAAAGTGGAGGAGGAGGGCGTCCTGGAGAGCCATAAATAGCGAAAGGCTGGCATCATAAGCGCCCTGGAGGGTGGTGCCCTTGCCCTGGATGCCACCCTGGGCCTGCGTCTGTCTGCGCGTGCGTCTGCGTTAACCTACGACTGTTGTGCGTCTGCGACGCGCCGGGAAATGGGCTGTAGCAAGTGAACATAGAACAGAGAACAAGGGGGATGCGTGAGAAGGTCGAGGAAAGTCGAGAAGTTGGGAATAATGGGATGGTGGGGTATTGCTTGAGAGTTTGATAGCTGTGCACGGCTCCCGATACTCGTCAGTTCCCCAACGGTCGGTTGTCTCGGCGGGTTGCTTGATGGGAACGACGGGCCCTCCCTTTTCTGAATCAAGCATATTACGAAGCGCACGGCGAGTGGGGATCGTGGGCAGTGGGCAGTTTGTGTCCTGTGACACCACTGGGGGGAGAGTCGGCCGAAACTCCATTCTCGCATTTTCGCGGGGCATTGGGGGATTCTCGCTTCTGGCCCCCCTTTTCGAGCAAAGAGCTGGCCGTCTTCCCCGCTTAGCCGCCACAGGCGCCTTACCCGTGCCCACAGAGCCTCCATCTAATCTTCAGTGCACCAACCGACTGTGTGGCATGCCCGCATTGGCCCTGTAAGGCGTGCCTACTCCATAGTCGAGGAGAAATAGGCGCGAAATCCTAGCCTGGTTCCCTGGACTGGGAATCGGCAGCTATGCTGTATCCAGCAATTTGCGAAGGATTCCACCACCTGGACTCCTGCTTGGCAAGGACTGTGTCGATCCAATGGCCCATCTCTTGCAGGTACGAAAGCCGTACCGCCGTACGGAATTTTGCACGAACTGCCCCGAGAAGTTGCTCTATCGAATCAACAAATAATGCCCTTCGGTATCGCACCATGTCAAGCAAGTTGCTGACAGGAAAGAAGAAAGCGAACCTGGGGATTCCGGAGGGGTCATATCCCGGGCGCGCTAGCCGTTTCTAATAGTGAGAATAGCACGCTGGGCTGGCGGCTGATGCGCCGACGAAAGGATACTTGGAGGAGAGGGAGGGAGGTCGAAAGAGCGACAGCTGAGCTGGCCGGTTGGTTGTTCCTTCGAAATCGGACGAACATGGACGTGGGTGGAAGATGAGGATGTTGTGGACCATTTCGTGCAGGTGGTTGGACAGGAGAGGAAAACAACAGGGCCTTGAGCAGGGGGGAGGAGGCGCAAACCCGTGCTCGTGGCGTCGAATGACAGCTCGGCAACTGGTCTGCAGTATTGGCAGCAGTTTTAGTGCTGAGTAAAGGCGGGGGTTGCACTGTGTTGGCAATGAGACTTGCACTATTTTTGGAATATCTGCGCCTCACAAGAAATACTTTGTGAAATACCCGTTGCAGCCAGTATGCACATCATCACACCGAATCACGTCTCGTTGTGGTCTCTTGTCTCTCCAACTTCTGTGCTGCGCACACATCTTTCATCAGGAGTTTGAGTGGGCACTGGTCATCCGCCGGCCTAATTGAACACGGCAATGAGGATATCGGTGTTACTTCCAGCCATGGTATTGGTTATGCCGGGTACTCTGGCCTGGCTTTGCTCAAAGGATGAGAAAGTAGTAAATCGAGCACGAAGAAAAGACTCTTTAGCCCCCCGTCGTGAAGAAAAGCGGCACTGAAAAACGAGACGGAAAAGTGGTCGAAGTATGTTGGGCATATCGAGAGCTTCAATGCGTAAGAATGTTGGGTGGTGCGTGCCACAAAGACTCAGTCGCTATAATTTTGCCAGTAGATGATGGGTAGCTACTCTCGACGGCTCGACGGGAATTTCAAAATCTTTCCAGGCTAATTCTGAAGTTGAAAATTCAATAGTTTACTTTTTGGCCATATCTTCACGAATGCCGTCGGTTTCCAAACCCATCTAATCTGGGTATCTCAGACTTGCATTCGCAGGTCCAATGACAGTCAGTATTCTGTCATATTTCAAGTTTGGTACTGAACTTACTCTCGCTGTCATACCAAACACAAGCAATCGTCATAGCTTTCCCGTCAGCTATCGTGTCCCCTAATCGAGTGCTGCTTTTCCACTTGCCATCAGCAGTCAATAGCCCGTTCAGGAAATCGTCCTCTGGATTCTGGAGGGTGCGCCATCAGTCTGCAGCAGGGCCACCTCGTGGCCATTAACCCTGTCCCTCCATCTTCTCTTCCCACCGATATCCAGATGCCCATCATCGACTAACTATCACTCTGAGCAAGTCGTATCCTACTTGACTTGGCCTTCCTTCCGGCATCTGTGCCGTCTCCGGTAATGCACCCTAGAGAGCATTGTGTTGATACGAGGGTATTCACATTCCTACTCGTGCTGCAAGTCGTTCGATATTGTAGATGAAGCCACCCCCAGACTCAGGAACCTTTCTCTACGTAGAAAGTACATATTCGTTTCCCTTTGTTCTATTAACATCATCAGGCTGTGATGGTGTTGGGACCCAGGACTTTGGATGTAGGACCGGTAGAATCCTTCAAGTGCAATGTCTATACTCGCAACAAAACCCCGCCAACAGCGCTTCAAAACTTGGCCCTGGTGGCCCCTTCGTTTCAGGTTGGCAATCGCTCATTGGACGGCTTGTATGAAACTTTTCACGGCGCGAATCCCCTATTGCGTGCAGAATTTCGATCTTCACCCATCTGGGGTAGGGGCATGTTTTCGTTTCAGCTTTTTAAACATTCGCTAATAAAAGTTCGTATGACGGCGAATCGTCCTTGAAGATCTTGCCCCTGATGCTCTGCAGATGTCGCGTGTTTCTCCTCAGTTTGAGGATTGACCTAGCATACTGTAAACGCCATTCTGGGAATATCAAAATGATGACTAAGGTTATCGTTCAAGTCAATATTTTTTCGTTACTAGACCTCGCCCAATTCTCATAGTGGTAGTCCTTTCTCATCAAGGCTGTGTGTTCCTGAATTAGTGTTCCAACAGTACTTAAGAGGGTAAAAACGTGGGCAGTAGCGTGGTATTCTCCACGTGTACCTCGCTGATGTGAATGCGCAGCCCTTCCTTTCTGCAGCTTCCTAGTACACAACACCATGGCGCCAATCATAATGTTGTGCTTCCTAGGAGCTGACTCGACGTCTCGGTAGAGAGCGTCTATTGTAACAGCGGGGAAATACCACGACATCTTGTACGGCACAGTCAACACCCGTATTCTCCAAATCGAGTCCCGTAGAGGACATGGAAAATGCAAGTGTCTATGCTATGCCACCCCATCGAGCTGCACAAAGCCACATCCAACAGGTTCCCCATGTCCGAAATTTCATCTGCCGATAAGAAAACAATGGTACTACGAAACCAACAGGAGTAATTGATATTGCCCAGTAAAGAATATTGACATGCAATATTATCTTCATCCCATTGCTTATCACTGGCATTTTCGAATTACATCATCGGACACTCGAGGAAAGGTTTCAGTTTGCTTTAAACAAAACCGCTCCTCCAGTAGGTACTCCGTACAGCTTTATCTGCTTCATGTAGCGACCGATGATGTAGATTGGAACTCCAGTTGGCGCTTATCAACCTTTTAATCAAGCATAGCCAGTAAGAACGCTGTACCACACAAAAATCATCCAGCTAGCGAGCCAGGGTCTGGGATACCATCCTTCAGGCTACTTGCCGTTACATTTCGAAAGCCGGCAGGTATACGTGAACCGAAATGCCCCCAAAGCGACCCCAAGAAAAAGTCTTTTATTCCCGAAGCTTTTACCCGATCCTGAGTTTTGTCCCAGCAAACTGTACCGTGCCGTTGGTGGTACGGCAGTGTGGACAGTGGTTGACAGCGGTGTACTCCGTATTTCATGGTGTGGTGGCTTGCACTCGCTGCGCCTTCATTTTTGATGAACCATTGACAAGATAAAGCCACGACTCCTCGAAATAACTCTTTTCACCCCGCGTAAACAAACACATTTCCTCATTGCACTCGGTGAAGTGGTTTACCACTTACAAAGACATGCAGATAAACTATTGAAAATCGAGGAGCTGGATATAGACGATAAGGACAAGGAAAAGGAAAAAAAATACGACCGGTAGGCAACGCCGAGGTGGTGGGGGAAAACGTGGTCGGTTCCTGCAGCACCAACATCATGATTGGCACCCTCTGGCTTTCCAGAAGAAAACACCTCGTGGAAGATGCTTCAGTCTCACAACGGAGAGTGATGTATGGAAGGTTAGGCTGAGTAAGACCTGCCTGGTGTGGTTGCCGTTGTGGTGCAGGGGGGAGGGCGGGCGGAAGAATTGGAATTGACAGGACAAGTTTTACTCTCCTCTCTTGAAATCTTCCACTTTTGCCGGTTTGGGCTTCACACGCGAAACCAGCCAGGAAAGGGTTTTCACCTTCCATTTCCACATTCGAGGGCTGGTGGCCATGATTACGTGAGAGCTGGCGTAGATCCGTTCAAGCCGTGTAGGTACAACACTCGGCCGTACAAATATTTGTTTGTCTTCATCATGAATGACGACTGTTTCATGGCTTTAGCCGTTGCTGCTTCGAATAGAAATCTGACATCACATCACTTGCCAAAGATCACTTGGCTGATAGAAGCAGGGAGAAAGACTAGTTCCGGTGATGCTGCTGATACTGGCTATATCCCGTCCTCGCTGGCGCTGTAGGTTGCTGTTGCTGACGTGAACAATAAGTTCTCTTTCGCTGCTTCGCGCCGGGCCGCCGCGTGCTGTAAATTTAAACGACAACTCTCCACTTTACCTTACCTATTGGGGTGTGCATTAGCCCCAGAGGTCCGCGCAGGTTGTTCCAATTGTTCCGCTCTCGCGCGCCGGTCCAGTTTTGATTCTATTCTGATTTTCCCTTATCGATTGGCAGAGCGGGATGATGGTTGCCACGGCGGGAGGAACCTAGGGAAGAAAATATATGGAAGGAATCTTTTTTGGCTTGGAACTCTCCGATGCAATAGCTCGGGTGTTAATAGGGTACAAGATTGGTATGTTTGAGGCCCTGGAAGCGTGACAATCTTAGAGACGATCCTGGTGTTTTGGTTATTCTGGTGATTCCTTGGGCGGGAGAGGCTTGTTTGTGGGAGACGCCGTGTTTGAATTCCTCGTGGTTGTCCTGATTGCAGATGGTTGAGAATACAGATATTTTTGAAATAAACGCGTCGCGGAACGGAGGAGCGATGGTTAGGGAAAATGGGCGAAGAAGTAACTGGGAACCCGATGTTGTCTTCTTCTTCTTTACTGTGCCCAACAGCCTCATAACGTGATCGTGATGATTAGGCGGTAGTATGCGTTTGCATTTGAAGTTGTTGATCTGGTGCTGGTGATACTTGGAGAACAGGAAGGGGAAGGGGAAGGGGAAGGGGAAGAAGGAGAAGGCGGAAGGCGCCGCGTATAGCCGTGCATCGCTTACACGCGGAAGCACGTGAATTTATTTCAACCAATACCCCCGGCCCGGACGGGAAAGGAGGGGAGGCTCCCACTGCTGCAGAGTCAGGGCAAGTGCTACCCCACCACTGGATTGTGGTGATACACAGTACGAGCTCATGTCTCTTCACTCCACCTGCTTCAGAAGACTACCAATTTTCAAGCATCCCACCACCACCACCACCACCAACCTCTGCCACTGCTCACACCACATCTCAATCCCCCCCCCTTTAACAAGAACCTGGCCCAAGAACTCTGCAGCCCCTCAACAACCTTCTCGCTCCCGAACCTATCTCACGAGCTCAATACGAAAACACCAAGCCAAAAAGATGGCTCCCCAACTAGACGGCTTCTTTAAACAAGTCGACACCCTTTCAGACCACTTCATCGAGCGTCTTCGAAAAGCAGTCGCTATCCCTTCTATATCTGCTGAGGATGAACGTCGTCCGGATGTCGTGCGCATGGGAAAGTGGCTCGCAGATGAATTGACAGCATTGGGAGCCGAGGTTGAGCAGAGACCACTGGGAAAACAACCACACAAGGAACATCTTGATCTTCCTCCGGTCGTCATTGCTCGATATGGAAACGATAAGAAGAAGCGGACAATTTTGGTGTACGGACATTATGATGTTCAGCCAGCTGGAAAGGAAGATGGCTGGGCAACTGAGCCTTTTGAGTTGACGGTGGATGACAAGGGAAGAATGTATGGCAGAGGAAGTACGGATGATAAGGGACCTGTTTTGGGATGGCTCAATGCCATTGAAGCTCACCAGAAGGCTGGTGTTGATTTCCCCGTCAACCTGTTGATGTGCTTTGAGGGAATGGAGGAGTATGGATCAGAAGGCTTGGATGACTTTATCAATGCCGAGGCTAAGAAATATTTCAAAGATGCGGACGCCGTCTGTATTTCAGATAACTACTGGCTTGGTACTGAGAAGCCTTGCCTCACATATGGCCTCCGAGGCTGCAGTTACTACTCCGTAGAAATTTCGGGACCAGGTGCAGATCTCCACAGTGGTGTATTCGGTGGTACAGCTCAAGAGCCCATGACCGATTTGGTTCGAGTTCTTGCGACTTTGGTTGATACCAACGGAAAAATCCAAATTCCAGGTCTGGCCGACCTTGTTGCCCCTCTTACCGAGGAAGAAAAGTCCCTATACGGTGATATCGCCTTTACCATGGACAACATCTACGAATCCCTCGGCAGTCAAACCACAATCCATTCCGATAAAGAGAATACCCTCATGGCTCGATGGCGTTACCCCTCTCTCTCAATCCACGGGATCGAGGGTGCATTCTCACAACCAGGAGCCAAGACCGTCATTCCAGCAAAGGTCATTGGCAAATTCTCAATCCGAACCGTCCCAAATATGGAACCCGATGATGTCGATCGTCTGGTGTTCAAGTATGTCAATGAGCAATTTGCGAAGCTTGGAAGCAAGAATACTTTCAACTGTTATCTCCAACACGCTGGAAAGTGGTGGGTTGCCAGTCCAAAGCACTGGAATTTTAGTGCCGCAGCTAAGGCGGCGGAGAGAGTCTGGGGTCTCAAGCCTGATTTGACTAGAGAGGGTGGCAGGTAAGTGGCAACTCTAACCCGTATTGATATAGTCAAGTCACTAACACTTATTAGTATTCCTGTCACATTGACATTTGAGCAAGCAACGGGTAAAAATGTGCTTCTGCTTCCTATGGGCAGCTCTACTGATGGTGCTCATTCTATTAATGAGAAGCTTGACAAGAAGAATTATATTGAGGGTATTAAGTTATTGGGGGCTTACTTGCATTATGTTGCTGAGGAGCCAATGAAATAATCATCTACATATCAAGTTGTAGAATGTGGTGGAGTGGCGGTGCTCACGGCAACACAATTAATCAATCAAAGATACAAAAGAATAGAAAGGCTTTGATTTAGTCCTTTGGAAGCCTTTGCCTACCAATCCTCACTCAAACTCAGTGCTAAAAAAGCAAGTATCAGTCCATGCGTATATTTAACCAACCTAAATATAATAAACTGTCCTAATCAATTTTTCAACGTCGATACTTTGTCTATTGAAGAAAAAGGGGTTCAAATTCAGTCAGTTGCGAATTAAGCTTGAATTTTAACGTTTTTTTGTAATCCGAGCGTTTTTGAAAAAACCTCTACTTTTCCCCTCTCTATGCTCTTTATTTAACAACAATATATATTAGTATTCTCTAGATAACAGAAAACGAGAGCTCTATATGTCCTCTATTACTCTATAAACTTTATATAATAAAAACAGACAATTTTATATCTATCTTAATTTTTATAAGGCCTTATGAATCTTATAAGAGTAGTGAATTTTTTTTTAAAAAAGGGTTTTTTTTAAGAATTATCTATTTTTTAGTTTACTTTTATTATACTTATTTTAAATTAATAAGTAATATAGAAGAGAGCTATTTAGATATAGCGCTTCTTTCTAGCTAGGCCACGTCTCTTTTAGAGCTCGGATTACAAAAAAGTAGGCAAATTCAAGCTTAACTCGCAACTCACTGTTCTAGAACCACTCCCAAACGACGAGGCTGACTTCTCGGGTGCTTCTCGGGGGTCTGAGCACGTAGAGCGGTCGCGTCTTCCATGGCTTCCAAAGAAGACATCTTCAACATCCTCAACCTCTAGATTTCACAGCCGCTCAACATGGTATCTAAACTAGATGAAAAGACTCTAGACGAGGCATTTCAGAGCCGACCCGATCTTCGACAAGCCATTCGACTCGCAGCAGGTAAGTTGTCGCATTTCCCCAGCCTTGTCGCAAACTCCCAAGCTCGAAGTCACGAAAAACTAACAATCTTCTTTCATATAGTGGGAGACAATTATATCGAATTATTTAACCAAATTTCTCTCCATGTCTCGAATCTCACCGTAACACCTTCAGAGCCCGCGTCCAAGAAACGCCGGTTAGATGAGGGAATCACATCTCGACCCGCCGCAAATGGCACATCTAAAGGAACCGTCCCAGCGAGCAGCAATGATCCGGTCCTACTCGAAATAAAAGGAATATCCGTAGTGATTCCCCAGCGCAAAAAGTATGCCTTATGCTTCACATCCACACACCTCTACGCCCGTCTCCCAGATTCCCCGGAACCTGTTGCGGGGATAAGTTATGCGTGGAAGGATATTGGTATGTTTTCAATGCCCTAGACGAAGAACATGAAGAAGGATGAGGGCTAATTGTTTGTGAAATAGAATACGCATTCTACCTCCCTGTCCCCGAAAAAACGCAAAAACAATATAATTACATCTTCTTCCCCCGCTCTACAAACATTACTCCCTCCAAACCCTCCGGCCCTCCCACTATCGAACCCCTCGTCTTCACAATCCCCGATACCGCGCCAAAAGCCGGGACAATAGGTGGTTCAGAAGCCCAGGCCGCACAAGCAGTATCCGATGACTACAAGTCCCTCTTCGACTGGGCCCTCTCTACACGCTTAAAAGCTGCCGGACAAACGAGTATAAATATCATACACGCGGATTCGAAGCTTTTTTCCTCGGAAATAAGACAACCCCATCGACCGAATGAGAAAGCGGTCTTTGTTAAAGCTTTTCGGGGAAGTAAAGATGGATATCTCTTCTTCCTCCCCGTTGGAATCCTTTGGGGGTTTAAGAAACCTTTACAATTCCTTCCGCATTCGAGGATTTTGGGGGTGAGTTACACAAATGTTCTACAGAGGACTTTCAATTTGAATGTCGAGGTGGATATGAATCCCGACGGGGGAACAGAAGATTCGCAGGAGGAATTCGAGTTCAGCATGCTTGATCAGGCGGATTTCAATGGGATTGATGGGTTTGTTAAACGTCATGGGTTACAGGATAAGAGTATGGCGGAGCAGAGAAAGGCGAAGAGGTTGAATGTCAATGTTGTGAAAGATGAGGAGGGGAACGTGGTTGGTAATGCGGAGGCGGGAGAGTTGGAGAAAGCGGGGATGGAGGCGGAACAGGCTGCTATGGATGAAGAAGATGAGGAGGAGGAAGATTATGATCCTGGTAGTGAGGGTGAGAGTGAAGGCTCGGGTACGAGTGATGACGAGAGTGAGGATGGCGATGGTGAGGGGGGAGGGGAGGCGGATGATGATGATGATGATGAAGATTAGTTGTAGTGTTTCTTGCAGGGGAGTGGATGTATTTGTATGTTAGCGCGGATGTATTTCATGAGCTTTATGACCTTGCTACTTTCTGGGGATATAATGAATGGATGGCGTTTAGAGTCTTTCTTTCTTGAAGTGAGGCTGTTGTTGTAACGTGCTGGGGGTTCTATCTCTTCAAGAACTAGTACAGAAATAGTGCCGATAAGACGTATACTTAAAAGAAGGTTAAATGAAGACTTCTTCGAAGAATTAATCTTACTCTAGTACGTCTATATTCTTAAAGTTGTTAAAGGCAATTTATTTACTTTCTATATATATTTTTCAGCTATCTTATCTAGTATAATAAGCGTCTTTAAAAACGTATAGTCGAAGTAGATATAAGAAAAGTGTTTTTTATTTAAGACTTAAGTATTTAGAAAGTAGGTTATCTTATTATATAAACCTCTTCGTCGCGCGTATACTTGTTTAAAGTGCTGGTTTTAGATTAAAAGCATCCACTTCTAGTACACGTTTTTAAAAAGGCTTATTATACTATATAGACTAGGTTATTATTTTTATAACTCAAGTACAGTTCTTATCTATTAAAACAGCTTAAGAGAGCAGATTTTTGTTTCGTCTATGCTTTAGTACTTCTATAATACTCGCTGGGAGAAAAATCGGCTATAAAATGAATAAATCTAGCTAGTTGGTACCTTATAGTCATAGGTCGGTAGTTGTAATCTATGTGACTTGAAATAGTATAGGTCTATTTATCCAACTACTCGAAACTCTTCTAATCTAATATCTGTTTTTAATCTATACTATAAGTGCTCTCCCCTTTGACTTGTATAGGTCTCTAATCTTATAAGCGAGCCTATCTAGATATTTGCGCTTTTTCCTCGGCTCTAAATCCCCAGAAAAATAAGTAAAGTTGTTCGTATATGATGACTATGTGCTTATAACAAATGTGCTGGTAACGAAAAGGAAAAAAATAAAGTACAAGAAATGAAAATGTGGCCAGGATACAACCACTATGTTCCCGCAAACTGCCCCGAGCAATAAGTATCACCCTCTGCAAACAAAGGGCACGGCTGGAGATAATTCAAAAGCGGACCATAACCTTCAGTCTGAATGACAAAGTTACCGGTAGTCAGGTTATCAGTACCCAAAGGAACGTTCCAGGTGAAATGATAATGGTCTTGGATGACAGTCACCGCACCCAGGTTGGTCCAAGACCAGGTGGGAACGCGCTCATCAGTACCAGAGTAGCGGTAAAGGGTGCCTGAATCTACCATAGCAACGGCACAGACGTAATTGTCACTGCTGTAGTTGATCGTCCATGAAGCGGCGGCACAACCCCCGTTGACTGTGTAGGTGATGTACAAACGAACGTAGGCATATGGGATGAGAATGTCGGCCTCATAAACGCTTGAGGAGGCGGACGTGGAAACGTTGGCGTTGGTAATATATTTTCCTGCTTCTGCCGGACTATTTGTACTCGCGGTGACGGCCCCTGACAAAGAGGACTCAGCTCCACCACCACCCACGGCGGAAATCTGGAAAGAAAAGCCTGACGTGCCAACCGCCAGATTTCCAACGGTGACGGCGGTCATGTACGATGCCAGATTAAGATTAGCAACACCGTTCACATACACCTTGTATGAGACTGCATTAGAAGAAGCAGACCAGCTCAGGCTCACGGAGCTGTAATCGGTTGCTGTCACCTCAAGACCCGATGGTGCGGGCGCTGCGGGTTCACTGACAAAAGCTGTAGGCTCAAAAACCCGAACAGTACCGCCCTCCACGGCCCCGAGCAGCGTTTGCATATACGCATCGTTGGGGAGAGTGTCGTATGGATTTGGGAGAGTGTCATCCGTGATCTGGACGTAGCCAGCTCCCCTCTCTTTAGCGAGAGCAACAACCGTTGCTACGGCGCTCGATGGGACGTTATAAATGATATGCCATATCTTTTGGGTGCTGGAGGCCGTCCATCCATTTGGAACGTAGCTACTGGTGTAAGCCTCATAACTCGACTCGAAGGTCATGAGGGTGTCGGCGGAATCCTCAAAGCACTGCGGCATGGTGGCCCCTGGGTTCAGAACGGTGAAGGCACCTGGGTGCTTACGCTTCGTATTCTCCGTGATCAGACGGTATAGTTCAGAGAATTGGTTATCCGTTCCACAAGAATTCCAGCCTTCGTCAAAGAAGATTCCCCCAATTTTGCCAGGATATAGCGAGTACCATAGATCAACGTCCATCTCGATTTGAGAGACCCAGTCCGCAAGCTCATTGGAGCCCAGTCGAGTGGTAAACCCAAAAGTACTCTGGCCTAGATATCCGGTTCGCACATAGCCAATAACTGTTTTGCCAGCACCCGCTGCGTTGTTGATGACATTTTCCCAGGCCGTATTGACGCTGTTATCTGGTCCGTTGAGGGCGTTCACTACGAGAACTGACAACTTACCAAGGTCGTAGTTGGTCATTCTAGTCCACGCGTCTGCGTCTTCAGACGGGGAACTATAAGCCGCAATACCGATCATCTGCCCACCCGAACCAGGAGTAGTACCAACATCTGTCGTGTTATCTTGTCGCTTGTCGAATCCATCAGACAATAACAACAGATCGCGCTTGGTAGGCTGCCCGTCGCCACTCCAACAAAACATTTTGGTAAAATAGTTGTAGCTAACCATCCATGCATAGCTATCGGCGTTTCTGAGCACGGGGTATTTTACATGACCGGGCCACTTGTCGTAATCCATCCAAGCGAACTCGGCACAGAGGGCAGCTCCGTAGATGGGGACTTCCTTCCCCACACTCGGAACTAGACCTCTTTGATCCGCGACTGCCATACACTGTCAGTATCGGCTCTGCTCAACCGCACAATATGTTATGTATGGCATGTCAACACTTACTGTGAAACGTCGCCTCATCGATTTTGGGATTATGTTGCCACTCATGCACCATAACATGTTCGCGGGTTTCCAATCCGATTATGTCTGACGCTGGGCGATAGCCTTTGCTTATGAGACTGTTCATATTTGGCAACCTTGAAGTGAAGTAAATTGGGCAAAAGTATATCGAATGGCAAGCGGCACAATTATTTTCCTTGTTTTTGTCCCGCGTCGCGGTGAATGCTGGTCTGGTGGTTTATAGTCAGTATGGACGGCCACCGAGGTAGTTACAGTAAGGAGTTTAGGCATTGCTCTTGGGAGCCCTTTTTCTTGTTCTGGGGATCTTTTTGGATATTCCTAACTATTAAGCGAGAAGGTTCAGTACAATTGAAAAATCGAATTTCTATCTTCCCAACCTTCTCCGAAAATGGTTGATACAACGGCCTACAGTCTTCACTTACGTTTTAGGCCTTTCATTGCAGTCGTTATAGTTCACCTTCTCCGGTTGGCAGACATAGCGAGTCTTATATGCACGTTTGTCGGTTGGTACCCCATTGCCGGTTACAGGGGCGTCTATTAGCCTGCAATAGATGAGCATACGTTTTTCTCGTTAATCCAGGAGCCTGGAGCGGTGTGTAGGAATAAAACCTGCTCCCCGCCGCTAAGGATAGGAGTTCAAGAGGAGAAAACAAAGGGACAAATTGCTTACCAACGTCTTGACTTGGTGTACACCCCTAGTAGAATTATTAGCAATTATGTTCCGATAAGAGCGAGCTGATGGTTGTTTGTATAACACCTACTGGATGCGTAAATCCAGTCAAGCCCAGCAGCATCACTACGCCACCAATCGTCTTTAACAAAGTAACGATTGAAACCGGGTGAGTTCCAAACATCCGTTGCCCAGTCACCTGAAGAGTCTAGCATCTCCAATCCCACCTTGGTAGCCTCGAGTAGGATAAGAAATTGATCGCCTGTACAATCGCCGACAGCGAAGTCCCAGTCAATTCTTGGGAATGATTTCTTTGCGCCGGCTAATATCTCAGCAGTTATTGTCGTACGGTTGACAAGAGTGTTTGTCTCATTGCTGCTGGATGTTGCGGTGAATGGCTCGGCTGTCAAGGGGGCAGAAGCGGCAAGTTGTCCCAAAAGAATGACGGTGAAGGAGAGGATCGGTAGGAAACTACTTCTGCTGAGAAAATGCTGCAGCATCATGGTAAAGTTTGACTTTGGCACCGAACTTGGAGTTGAGAAAGAAAAACAAAACCCAAAATGGAAGACGATTTTCTTCAATATGCTTAAACTTTAAAGTTCGCCGTGGGCCAGCGATTTCCCACTAAATTATTTGCTGAGAACGTTATTGACAATAATAGAAGAAAAACAAACATCGTAAGATAAGAGAGCAGCGCGTAATAAGTCGCTCTATTGTTTTGCCTTTCTTAATAAAGTTGTGGTATTGAAGAAACTAAGTAAATAAACGCTGATTTTTGGTGGAGTTTTAGCAAGTGGCTCACGAGTTTTGACCCCCACTGGTGGTTGGAAGAAAACCGTATAACAAGCTAGGTACTCTTTTTAGGCGCCTAGTAAATCAGCACCCCCTGTCTTAGTAAATCAATTCCTATCGTGCTCGCATAGCTGTTAGCTCAGTTTCAGACTCTTTCATAAGATTTGGTTCTAGGAGATTTATCACGTGAACTAAACCTTAGGCACCTCTCTATCTCTTCTACCGTCCTAATCTAAATTAGGCTTAGACGCTCTCTAACCTCTGTATCAAGTCCTAAATCTTTATTCTAGGGTCTAAAAGACGTTAAAGATTCACTTACTAAGACTTATATTATAAGATTTAAGATCTTAACTTTAAAGTAATATATAACTACTACTACTCTCTTAGATATCTTAGCTTCTATATTAATAATAAGTTTAGTTATATATCTATTAAAAGTAGTTATTCTTATAGAGATAGCCTAACTTCTTAAGAGAGAAGTATAAGCTTAAAAAACTACTACTCTTAATAAATAAATAAATCTATATATATTATTAAAAGTAGTTCTTTACTTTTTTAAAAGTACTTATTAACTACGTAAATTATTACTACTAGATAAGCTAGATATACTAGAATAGGTATATTAACTAAGAAAGAGATAAATTATTCTAATAGAATAAAAAATAAAAAAGTAAGTAAAAGAGAATAAGAGTAGTATTTTTATCTAAGTAAGAATCTCTCTTTTTCTACTACTAAAAACAGATATATTAGACTTATTTTAAGAGCTAAAAAGACAAAAGTAAGCTTATAAAAAAGCTCTAGATTAGAAATTTAATATATTATAGACTTAGCTATAAAGAAGATTAATAAGTTAGCGAATATTTAAGAGCTTATTTAGTTCGCGCTCTCGATTCGCGAATCTCTATATAAAAGTTAAACGAATTAATTTAATTTATAAATCTACTTTTAAATCATAAATCCGTTTAATAAAAAGTCTCTATTTATAAATCGAATTACTTAAATTAAGCTTTAGTACTATATTCGTAAATCTTCTATATAAAAAAGCTTAATTTATAAATACACTCTTTTAAGATAGTATAAGACTAATACTACTTCTAGTACTAAAAAGTCTATTAAGAGAGCTTTAAAAGCTACTAAAAAACTACTAAAAAAGCTCTTAAAAAGAAGTAAGCCTTCTAAGAGTACGCTATATAAGTATACTAACTTATAACTATATAAAGAACTACTTATAGATAAGATAGCTTAATTATATAAGAATATATTAGTAATAGTAAATAGTTCTAAGTTTATACTTTATATACTTTTCTACGTCTATTAATTTAGATTTTAATATCTTAGTACTCTTAAACTGGTTTAGTAGTATTATAGTTCAAAGCTACCTAGATTTTAGTCTAAAACTACTCTAAATAAGAGTAGTTTCTAACTAGACTACTAAACACGTCTACACGTGGGGTGTAAGACTAACTGAAGGGAAAGTAGACGTCGAGTTACTAAGACGAGGAGCGTAAATTTAATAGAGGCCTCTTTTCAGACGAAGGAATAAGACGTTGAAAATAGATTTAGTTTTTTTTGGAGCTGTTTAACTACTTCGTTTTGGATTTCACTCTGCCGTAAGCGGAAAGAAGAAGGCGACGGAAGAATTATCGAAAGGCTTTGCGAATATCCAGAATCTAGATATTCTTTTCCTTTTCCTCATTGTAAAATATATTAGAGTTGGGGAATATCTCGCCTCATGGTCCTTTGTAGAGACTTTACAGTCATTACACGTTTGTATTGCAGAGAGAGAGAGAAAGGTGTGGAGAACTGTCAAGGTCGAGGTCTCCGTAGACTCCTCGGAAGTTGGATATAGTATAAGGTTTAAGCGTAACTTAGCCTGCACATGTGCCGCACGGCCCGCACCCAATGGATTGTCTACTCTCCCCCCCCCTAATTAAAGGTTATTTCTGACAGCTGCAAACCTTAAAATCGTGCACCAAAAAAAGAAAGTTCAGGTTTAACGTTTATTCAGACAAGGACAAGGGTGGTTAGCTCGCTCGCTTACGGTTCACCCCGGAAGCATGGTCGCATTTGCTTGTCCAACCAGGAATACCAGGTACCCCCTTTTCATATTTTGTAGTGGAATGCTCTTGATTATGGGTTCTACGCCTCGTTTCAAGAGATAACTATCCATGCTACCTAAGTGAGGAATGAAGGACGAGGGTTGAATGGTGGGTTTGCTAAATTTAAGTTAGAGACACAAGAAACTGGAGAACGGGATATCAGAGGGTAGAGTGGGCATTAGACTTGATAGGTATAGGTAATAGGAAATGAGATAATTATTTCCCTTCATAATGATTCGAGTTGTCAGGTGGCGACAGGATATCCATGCATGGATGATAATAGGTGCAAAATAGCTTTGAATTCCGCCTGAAAAAGGTTATACACTTCTAGATTTCACTCGTCAGTTTTTGGCAGGGTTCTCCTTACCCCGCTGGCTCCAAGTATCTCGCTTGGAGAAAACCGAAAATACGAAGTAAATAGAGAAAGTTTCCCGATCTGCATTCCTAAAGAAGAGGAGAAAATTTATACAAACCCACCTTTAATAAGGTTCCCCGATCTAGAGTCCCAAAGACGATATGCTCCGTAGCATATTTCTAAGCGTAGGATCCAAGTTAGGTCCTCAATGTGTCTCTCGCTTATACGAGCTGTCGGGCACAGTAAAGTAAAGTGATCATGGGTAACAGAAAGTCGATGCTTAATTTAAGCGAGAATATGTAAATGAACTGACACTCTGGTATTGTATATATACTTTCATCTTCTGTTCTCCCTATTCTTTTTTTCACTTTCTCCACATTACTCACACTCACACTCACACTCACCCAGTTCAGCAAGCAAAGTTTCAAACTGAAGACTCAAATTTTCATTGGAGGATTGTTTGTCGGAAGTGCAGCTTGTCTTCCAAGTCTTCCATTGGGAAAGAGGGATTCAACCACCAATCTTTACTGCGCTTGCCTAGTCGCTTCGGACTTGGTAAGTTACTTGAAACATTTCCTTACCAACTCCCTGCCCCTTCAATTCATTTACAAGTCCAAACATGCTAAGGCACCGCAACAGTGATCAACAACTTCCAATATCATACGGCCCCGCCCCACTCGACAACTACGGCACTAGCCTCTCCCTCCAATTCGGCGATCTCAAACTCAACTGTCCTCTCCGTGCAGGAGCAAAGTCCACCCTCTTCTGCTTCAAAATCCTCCAATGCGATGAAACCGGTCTCGTAACCGCCGTCCAAGAAGTTGGAAAAGGCTTGATCCACTTGAACTACCAAGCGTATTGCAAAGATGCGACTCCTTCGTAAGAACTCCCTCCCTATTTCCCTTCCTTCCTGACCTTGTTTCTCATCTAACAAAAAATAGTGAGGGTGCAACCTACGGCTCCCTAGGATTTCAAACCGCCACGGTCGACATCCCGGACTACAGTGAGTTACGAGTTAAGCTTGAATTTGCCCACTTTTTTTGTAATCCGAGCTTTTTTTTTCAAAGCTTTCTCCCTCTTTTCTTTAGAAGACCGAAAATAAAAGTACTCTAAAAGAGACGAGGCCTAGCTAGAAAGAAGCGCTTTATCTAATTATCTCTCTTCTATATTACTTATTAATTTAAAGCAAGTATGATACTTTCTAGAATAACCCCCTTTTCTTGAAAAATTTTCACATTCTCTGTCGTAAGCTTACTAAGTATAACTGCCTCTACTAAGGCCTTCTAAAAAGTAAACTTCTATTTTATATATAAAAAGTTTATAGAGTAATAGAGGACATACAGTGCTCTCGTTTTCAGTTATCTAGAGTATACTAACATATGTTGTTGTTAAGTAAAAAGCAAAATAAGATAGCAGAGAGGGGAAAAGTAGAGATTTTTTCAAAAACGCTCCGATTATAAAAAAAACGTCATAATTCAAGCTTAATTCGCAACTGACTGTATCTCACCTGCACTTATCCCGATGCGCAAAACCTCGCTATTGATAGTTGCAAGCAGACCGCTCCGGATTTTGTCGTGGCCCCTGCTACATTTTTTTATAGGGAGTTCCAAGTTTCACGCCTGTTAGAAATGATGGGATTGCGGTTGCTAGTTGCCCGGTTGTTGAGGAGGTTAACCCTGTGTTGGAGGATGCAGCAAGCAGTGTGTATTATGCTTAGAGGAACGGCTTTGGAAAGAAGGTGTTGGAAAAGTTGGTCGTTCGGGAGATGAAGGAGTCACTTTGGTGGAAAGGAAGCAAGGGGTTGTCTGTGTCTAGATGCTAAAATAAAATACTTCGGTTGTAACTATAATATGTTTCCAGAGCAGTTTGACGAGTGGAAACTTTGAAAAAGATTTCGAATTCAAGGAGAAGTGAAGCGCAAGTTCAGCGATTGACGCTTTACTTTTAACCTTGAAGTAAGAGTGTGAAGAGGTTCTCGCTAGATCCCACTTTTGTAATCGATTGTAGCCACTATCTACTTTTTCGAGGTGGCAGAATGAGATAGTTATTGTTGCGAAAAATGATGATGAATTGGTTAGGTTTCCATGACAGGATATACAAGAGATCATGTTGTCAGTTGGTAGTTTGTATTGAAAAAGAGTATTTCTTGTCACAGATTCCTAACTCGCTTATGTGACTATGATTCCCTTGTAGTGTGTCATTTGTTCTCCAAAGTAGTTTAGTGTAGTTTATTTATTTTTCTTGACATCAAGCCTCGCTTCCCCCTCGCCCGTTGTCTAGTTTGCTTGTGTCACTGTGTCCCTATCCTCCACTATTTCACTCTCCTCTTTTACTACCTCATTCCCTGCCCCGTTCTTTCCTCTCTTTGTTTTTTCCTCACGCTGATTCTCCGAACGAGCAAAATATTTTGTATTTATTTACTTAAGATCTCAACCTCTCGCTCTCTGAACGCACGATTTGTAAATCAGTATGAACACGCTGGTCCTTTCCATCGAATCTCTTTACTCCTTCCCCTGGAAAATGGAATGAATCTTGTAGACTTCCCTTATTCATTTCCAAGTTTGGGAACCACCAGAGGCCTCAAGCTATTAATCACCAACTTGGGCAACTCAGCTCTTGTAGATCATCAACTCTCAGAAGAAGAAAAAGTTTGAAGTTCATCGTATCAATAATATCCAACATCAAAACCGAATAAACACGGCAAAAGCTCGCAAGAATCCAATAGGTATGTCCGCTACATCCTCCTCTACCCACCTACCTTCAATCATTCAAATCTGCTCTCCCCCTCTCTTCACTTATCCAATTCGCGAAGATATAAAGACGGTAAGTAGAAGAAAGCTCACTCAGATAAGGAACAAAGCAGACTATAGCGTCAAGGCAGTGAGACCAGAGTAACATACTTTCGAGAACTTTCTAATGATCAACCCAGACCAAGTAGGAAAAAATAGTTGGAGATATTGAGCTCTATCTACAATCCTCTACCAAACATCTTTTTACAAATGACAGAAGAAGATAATACTAGTAAAAGAGTCCATCCTCACTCTAGCACCGAAGAAGAAAAAGATATTTTCAAAGATTCCGAGCGCGTGTTCTTTGATGTCTCCTTCTATATCATCAGGGAAAAGAATTAAAAAAAGCCCGAAATAAGTACTTCTAGTGCCCTTTACCACGATCTACCTATGAGGTCATGACAGTAACAAAATGACTCTCTTCTGAACACCTTCGTTGACGCTAAGAAAGCAGTACAAGTAGTATGACAAGCGACCCTCAAGCTACCTCCCCCGTCCGATCTTAAGCAAACTTCAAGCGATCAGGTACACTCATTCGTCTATTAAATATAATTTCCAAAGAGCAAAAGCAGGAAAAGGCTCTTCCACTCTCCCTCCACTCCCTTCGTTGAATGTGAAATGAAGCCCAAGCCCAGAGAAAGAGACAATACATAAGTTCCCCCCCAAAAAAAACGGAAAAAAAGAGCTTCTCAAAATCGAGCGAAATCCTGCCCTGCCCAGACTCGCGACTGCCAGCTTTTTAGAACAATGGAAAGTATTATCCCAAACACCTAGAAACAATTTGGATTATTAACACAAAGTTTTTAGAACAATCAAGTTCAATTGTCCCAACTTATTTGGTAATTGGAGTTGGAACATTAAGCTATTTACTTATGGCCACTTTTGTTGTCCACCGCGAGCCGGGCTAGGAATAAGCCAACTAACTACCTTTAGACTGGTCTTCATCTTGTTATAGCGACCTGAATATGATATCTTGATGCAGCGCGGAACCTAAAGAATATCGGGAAATGGTTCATCTCCAGACAGAAGGCTGCAAAGTTGATATGCGAATCTAAATGGACCGAAACTTATACGCTTGAATAGATCCTGTCCAGCGATAAAAGAAACTCGAATGAAGGAAATATGTAGTATTTGCGTTTGCATGGTAGAGAATTAATACATCCACGTCTAAACCCCAATCCAAATCCAAATCGCGATAATATAGCGTACAAGTCTCATCCCCATCCCTCTCAAAGGGTACGCAAACCCATAAACGCCAAACTCCAAGCTCCCCCAAAAATATAAATACGATGCTCTTAACCCACCACAGCAGCCAAAATTATAATCGTCAGAATAACAGCCAAGATCAACAGCAAACAACAAGCCTTACTCCTCGCATTCTTCTGATACCTCGCCGCACTCCTCAACTCCCGATCCGCACCCTGCGTATCATTCCGCGTATTCTCCACATTATTCGCGATATCATCTAACATCTCCCCCTGTTCGGTGACAATATGCGCTACATCTCTAAATAACTCGTTTAATTCCGTGACGCCTTGTTCGATGTTTCGGATCTCGGCTTCGCGTTCGACGATTAGGGAGTCTTGGAAATCGACCTCGTCTTGGGAGGCGAGTCGCAACTGTTCTTGGGATTGCTGTTGTCCGAAGGGGGATGTGCCTTCGGTGGTGGGGGATTGGGAGTCTTCTAAGGCGCTTCGCGCTGCGGTTGCGGAGTGTCGTTGTTTTTCGAGGGCAGACCGTTGGACGGATTGGAATTCTTGGAGGTTGTTTTGGAATTCGCGGGCGAGCTTTTGTTGGGTGTATTTTTGGGATGGCTGGATCTGATTAGCAGAGTTTATGAGGGATATGGTAGGTGTATACTTACGCTAACATCTTCCCAAGATTGGATCTTCTTCACGCCTTCCCCGACTTCCTTGAAGGTATCTTTTGTTTCCTCCAAGAGATCGTGGACCCGTTCCCGAACTCGCTCTGTGTCTCGTTTTGTGCCCAGTAGTGATATTTCATTGGAGAGCCGCGAGATGTTGCCTGTTAATGTGAAGAGTTTGGTCATCAGTTCCTGTGATAGGCGTTGGAACTCTGGGTCGTCGGAGTATTGGGGGTCATCTTCCCGTCGCATCGTCGTCGGCTGCGACTCTAAGGAGGAAAGTTGATCGAAGGACATTCTGGCGGTGTTTTATGGAATGCGCTCGTCGAGATCAATGTTCGTGGGGAGGTTGTTGTTAATGAGGAGTTTTGATGAGGCGTGTGCAGTTTAGGTGATGGAGTCGACTGACGTACCCACCTTTGCTTCCGCAGTTCAACCTGGAGTCTTGGCGCCGTTGCTGTGCTTCAAGCTCGCGGCTACTAGAGCATACAGTATTTTATTTGGACCTGCGAATGTCAACACCACAATTTATACATTGCGCTTCAGCCCACAACCACAACCAGAACATGGCAATCGCCATTTGAGTCCTACAACCCGCAGAAGACGCCCATACAGTCATTACTCATCACAGCTTACGAAATAGGGGCTTCACCTCCCACCGCATCACCCACGATGGCGCCCACGCTGCGAGTGCGTCCTTACAAGGACTACCTCACACCCGCCTTGCATAGGAGATTCGCAATGGCAACCGCGACACTATTTGGTCTCTGTTATGTAGAATCGGTCTTGATCGGGGAATGGAACTCTTGTAAGTCCCAATCCCAAATTCCCATGGCTGCGGAGCACATTCTAACTTTCCTGACAGTCTTCTGGAGTTGGTTTCCAATTGGCAGAGCAGGAATTCGAACAAGTCTCCTCTTCATACCCGCCTTTATGATATTCATCCTTCGAGTTGCCCAGCTCCACGTAGGATTACGGACCTCATACTCGGCTTGGCAGACATTCAGAGGGTATACGCGCAAATTCGATGTTATTCAGACCGTGGCATGGTATTTCCTCTCGGCCTATCTGTTCAGCGAAATCTACGTCTGGTCAGCATCCAAGGAGGCCGATCTCAACCGTATAAAGCTCATGCCTAGGACGGATCGCCCAATGATAAATGAGAAGCCCATATACTTGACGAGCTTTCTTTTCTTTTTGGCGGCGGTTCAGTCTGGCTTCCACTTGTTTTACGATTATGACCGGATTGATATGCCTGTTACGAAAACGAAGCCCATAGGATCTCCAGACCAGCTGTCACATTTGGTTGTTCCCCCGGCTACACAGCTCAAGGCGAATATCCTGAATATAACGATTAGCTGCTTTAAGCGTTCGGTGGCTGTGGCTGTGATTTCTCCAATTCTTTACTCTATGAACTGGGGCATTTATCCATATTCTGTGCGGAAATTTGCTTATAGCTTCACCCGTTCTTGGGCCAAGATATTCTGGAACTTGCCCAAGTCAAGCACGCTACCAAATATTGGACCATACCACTGGGATGTACTTGTGAGAACTGTCACGTCGGGTTTCTTGCTATTAATGTTGTGGGAGGTTGGAAATGCAGCATTTTCCGCATATGTTCCACAAGAGCCGTTGAAAAACGAAAGACCAATCACCTATGAATCACGAGATCCCAACGGAAGCTTGCTCACAGGTTTGAGGGGTGTAAAACTCCAAACTAGAGTAAGTTCTTAATCCACAATCCCCGGGAGAATTTTCTAACATTACTCAGGCATTTGCATTCTGGGAACTCGTGTACATAGCACAACGCTTCGAAGGCAGAAGAAAGAACATTTACGAAGACATCGACAGAGCCGGGGGATCAGCCTGGTCTCAAATTCTTTCCGTATGTCTAGAGGTAATCAAGGGAATGGACGCACGCATAGCCGAGTACCAACAACCCACACAACCTGTCTTCGATAAGACCCTAGGATTCAGGGATCCCGAATTACCCGCGGATCCAGAGCCTCTTCCACGTATGACTGCACCACTATCAGATGGTCTCAGAAAATCAGGAGACATATTTACCAAAAGCCCTCCACCACAAAAAGAAAGTCAACGTTCTGTAGAGGCCATAGGCCGATTCGCGAAGAGACACGGACAGTCACCAAATGAGGGTCTTTCTTCAAAATCAAAAGCACTCATGTCCAAAGCAGAAGATTCCGTCCTCAGCGAGCGCCAAAAACAAGCACTTTCCGCCCAAGGTGTCGCAGGTTTGTTCAGGGAACAAATAACCTGGTTCTTGCAAACTAAATTTGGATGGCCTTTTAGACAAGAATACCGACGGCGGATTGCGGCCGTGGTATTGGGTACTCCGTATGGTGATGTGGGGATTATCGTTGATGCCGTCGATGCGCTGTCGAGGTTTGCGGTGGCAAGTCTGACGGAGGATAAGTTTGGGAATGTGCAGAAGGATCTGAGGACTATAATCTTAACCTTTACTGAGGCTATTGAGGGGCTTGAGAGGTTTCGGAGGACGATTGGGGTGCATTGGACGGATGTTGAGGGGGTACAGAAAAGCCCGGAGGTGGACACGATTCTTGCGGCTCTGAAGGGGGGCCTTGGTTCGTTGATTGGAAGTTTTGGGGATTATGCTTCGGATCTGAAGTTGAGCTTGGGGGATATGAGGAGGGCGAGGGAGGCGGCTGCTGTTCCGGCCAAACCATGAGGTGGGAATATTGGTTCTATTTGAAAAAGAGGATTTGCTGTATAATTAGTCGAATTCGATATGAATTCGAAAAGCAATTTTTGACTTTGTAACGCATATTGCCCAGACAAAGCCGCAATAAAGTTGTGAGAGGGATCCAAATTCAAGTTCAAGATGGTCTGGGAAAAGGTCCTCAGGGTTAAAGTCCCTGTAGCTTCAGGGCGTTGAGCCCTAACTGCGGTCTGCAACAAAACTTTGAATTGTCGACACTTAACACAATTCACTATTTGGGCACCGAGGATCTCGCTTCTCACTCGGACGCTACGGAACGGCTAGAGATCGGCTTCGGGACGGCTAGAGATCGGCTTCGGGACAAGGGAAACAAGAGCGGAGCGGCGCCTGGAACGCAGCGATAACGGCGTGGCCCCTTGCTGAAGTGCCCCTCCAACTCGGCATCCTACGGCAGTGACGTTGTTTTCGGACCCACTGGAGCTTCAGGTACTAGTAGGTACTAGTACTAGTACATTTAGAGGCTCGACCTCATCGTATGATGTTGACTTCAGAACCTACTCGTAGAGCTTCTCCTTTTCACTTTGTAAACTCTTTGTGTTTTGCTGCTTCACTCTCCTCTCTTCGTGATTGATTCCAATTGACTCCAATTGACTTGGAGTTCTCTCCTCTCTTACTTCGCTCTGTTGGCTGTGCTCGCAAGCTCGCTCCGCTCACAGGTTCCCCTCGGTCACTATGTCTTCCTCTCTCATTGCTTCAGCGGCTCTGAAGGCTCGGGTTCGTCGGCCTTCTATGCTGAAGAAGCTGGCGAGGGCTGAGGATCTGATTCCTCTGTTTCCGAATGGTGCTTATATTGGATGGTCGGGCTTTACTGGTGTTGGGTATCCAAAGTACGTCCTATCCCATTCCCAACTCCCCATCCCTCTCAAATCCTATATTCAAGTCATTTAAACATCATACTAACCATCCCATCAATCCAGAAAAATCCCCACCATGCTAGCCAACCACGTAGAAGCCAACTCCCTCCAAGGCCAACTCAAATACTCCCTCTTCGTCGGTGCCTCCTCCGGCGCGGAAACCGAGAACCGCTGGGCAGACCTCAACATGATTGAACGCCGCGCTCCCCATCAAGTCGGCAAATCGATTGCGAAGGGGATCAATAATGGGAACATCAAGTTCTTTGATAAGCATTTGAGTATGTTTCCGGTGGATCTGGTGTATGGGTTTTATACCAAGGATCGCCCGAACAAGAAGTTGGACGTTGTTATTGTCGAGGCGACGGCTATTACGGAGGATGGGGGGATTGTGCCGGGGGCGAGTGTTGGGGCTAGTCCGGAGTTGATACAGATGGCTGATAAGGTATGTTGGTGTCTTCTTTTCTGTTTTTGTTTGGTTCGGTGGGTGGAAGGGAGGGGGGATGAGAATGGGGAAGGCGAGTGGTGAGGAGGGGGTGAGAGATGGAGAAGAGCTTCTTGGTTTTTGAACAATGCGCAGCGGGATTTTGATTTTCGAAATCTTCGTTTAGCAGAAGGAGAACTTGATTTGTGTCACAGTGAAAGCAGAATATGTCAGAAGGGATATGCTCAGAAGGTGCCTCCCAAATATTGACAGCTGTAGGGACTTAACTTTAGATACATTTAATTCAGAGACTTCCAATTACTATTTACTAACAATATAATAGATCATTATCGAAGTCAACACATCTATGCCATCATTCGAAGGTCTTCACGATATTACCATGACAGAACTCCCTCCATTCCGAAAACCATACCTGATCATGGCACCCGAAGATCGCATCGGAACAACTTCCATCCCAGTAGACCCCGAAAAGGTCGTAGCAATCATCGAATCAGATTATCAAGATCAAACACAACCAAACTCCGCAGAAGACGCCACATCGAGAGGCATTGCCCGTCACCTGATAGAATTCCTTGAACACGAGGTCTCCCACGGCCGTTTACCTAAACACTTACTACCCATCCAATCAGGAATCGGAAATATTGCGAATGCCGTTATCGGCGGACTCTCAGAATCGAAATTCGAGCATCTAAAAGTTTGGACTGAAGTCCTTCAAGATACCTTCCTAGACCTCTTCGATTCTGGTCGTCTCGATTTCGCAACCGCAACATCAATGCGTTTCTCCCCGGAGGGATTTAAACGCTTCTACGACGGCTGGGAACAATACCACAACAAGCTCCTCCTTCGTTCCCAACAAGTCTCCAATTCCCCTGAGATTATTAGAAGACTAGGAGTTATTGGCATGAACACCCCCGTAGAAGTAGACATCTACGCCCACGCGAACTCCACCTGCGTAATGGGCTCCCGAATGCTCAACGGCCTCGGTGGCTCTGCCGACTTCCTCCGTTCCTCAAAATACAGTATCATGCATACCCCCTCCACCCGACCTTCGAAAACCGATCCGTTGGGTGTCTCGTGCATTGTACCTATGTGCACGCACGTCGATCAAACAGAACACGATCTCGATGTCGTAGTCACCGAACAGGGACTTGCTGATGTGCGGGGCTTGAGTCCAAAGGAGAGGGCCAAGGTCATTATTGAGAAGTGTGCGCATCCTGAGTATAGACCCATTCTTCGGGATTACTTTGAGAAGGCCGAGTTTGAGTGTATGAGACGCGGGTGGGGACATGAACCGCATTTGCTGTGGAATAGTTTTGATATGCACAAGGCTTTTGATTTGGAGGGAAGTATGAGGAAGATTAAGACTTGGGGTTAGAGGAGCTGATATTGGAGGGGGGGGTAATTTTTTGAAGATGTAGGGCTTGGTGGGTTGGAATTTTTTTTTGGGGAGTGTTTGATACATCATTTTTTTTGGGAGGGTTGGGGATGGATGATTGGTGCTTGTAGCTTGTAGCTTGTAGGTATTTTTTTAAAGAGAGGAATCTTTTCCACGCCAGGCTGTTGCTATACGAGGATGGAACTTTAGAAGGAGAGTGTCGGTAGACTTGAGATGTGTGAGACGTGAGGACAAACTACTAGGGCCCCTTCCCTTGTAGCGTAATGCTTTTACCTGAGGCTGCCGTATATTTTTCAGGCTTACGCTTCATTTATTTTGGGGGAGGGGGGAGTAATCTAGAGCAGTCATGTCATCAGAGACTCAAAATCATACAACAGTCACATTGTACACAGATAGTCCTATTTTGAAATTTTTATTGAAATTATACATTTATTTTAACATGTCTTTTTTCAAGACCAACTATCGTCTCAACCTCACTTACTCTCCTTCTTCGCCTTCTCCGCCAACTTCTCCGCCTCCGCTGTTCTCTTCTGCAAAACGTCTTGGATATCCTTATACGCACCCTTCAAGATAGCCTGCGCATCGTCTCCGCGATTCTCCGCGACCTGCTGTAACTTTTGTAGTTTAGGGAAGATCTCACTGCCGCCAGGAATCATCTTGACGTATTTCTCGATTCCCTGACCTGCTCCACTTTGTTTGGCCTTCTCGCCAGCATCCTTGACGTACTTCTTCAAGTCCTCGACATTGCCGGAACTGACAGCGTCCTTGACTTTTTCAAAAGTCTCCTTGACATTTCCACTCTTCAACGAATCGGCATTCTCCTCGATAACCTTTTTGACTTGGGGAGATTTATCAAGATAAGGCTTCATCTGCTCGAACCCCTTGTTCCATGCCTCGTCCCCAAGTTTCTTCAACTTCTCCATTTTTTCTTGCAAGATATCCTTCACCTTGTTCAAGTTATCTGCACTCAATCCACCCTTGAGAGCATCAGAAACCGTTCCCCAGACCTCATCGATTTCCTTCTTCGCATCGGGACCCAGGTTCTGAGCCATGTTCTTCAATTGCTCGAATTCGCCGCCGAATTTTTCTTTAAGCTGGGGATGATTCTCGAGAATCTGCTCGGCTGAATCGCCAGCTAGGTTCTTCAGTTGGGATGCGGCTTTCTCGATGACTTCCCATGCTTTTGCTACACTCTCCATGCTGAGACCAGATTTACTGGCTTCTTTGATGCCGTTGTAGGCTTCGTTGACGACTTTATCAACCTCCTCCCCGTGTTTCTCCTGCACGGATTCTAGGTCTTTGAATAAAGTGTCGACATACCCCTTTCCGCCGGGGATAAAGGCCGCATAAGAAGTAGCGGTGCTTCGCAGCCATTTCAGGGCTTCGTTTGGTTCGGGGGCTGAGGATTCGATGGATTTGGTGAGGGATTGGAATTTGGCTTTGGTGTTGTGCGCGGCGTTGACCATTGTTTTTGCGCCGGAGAAGTGGTAGTATGCATAGCCAGCCTGAGCGGGGTTAGTCTTGAGCTGAGAAGGGGGCTGAGAGAGGGGAAAAGCAATAGGTACGAACTGTGAAAACCAAAGCACCTCCTGTGATCCCTCCGATCAGACCTGAGGAACCGCCTGCTGCGGCGGCTTGTTGGTTTGTGGACGCATATCTAAATTGCGATGATTTTTGTGCTGGACGTGTAGTGCGGAGGGTGCGAGCTGCTGCTCTTGAGGCTGCTCTGGAGGCTGCTCTGGAGGCAAACATTGTGAGGGGTTGCGGGTTGAGGAAGTATGAAGTTATCGTTCTGAGTCTGGGTTCTGAGAGGGATTGAGAAGAGAATGTAGTTGTAGGATGATTGAACAAGAGAAAGAAGAGAAAAGGCCTTCCTGATGTTCACCTACTTCCAGGCCAGAGAACCAAACTAGTGGCGCCTTCTAGATTCGGCTTGCAGACTCCGTCATCAAGATAGACGGGAGGCTGAATAGAGCTCGTTGGTCGTGACGTCACCGGAGCACTTACTCCCGTCGTGGAATGTGGGGTACTAGTACGGTTACACCGTAAGTAAAGAAAGCACGATTGGGAGTCAGAGTGTGCAAGAAAGCGGAGGGTTTTTATTCGGGTTTGTAGTTGCCGGTATTGTACAAGTGAGGGGGAGGGATTCCGGAACTGGTGGGATGTTCCTCGTCGTTTGATGGAAATTCGAGCTGTCAACCTGGAGGTTCCTGATCAACATTCAGGGATCGACAGCAGGGGTTCTTATTGGTTGGAAATGCTGAATTGAATTTAGCAGATCAGCTGACTTACTTGGTTTGACTTACACCTCAATTGTAGAGTAGAAGACACGTGGGAAGGCTAAAGAAGAAATCTGAGAAGGTCTACTGAAATGTTTTGAGGAGAAGTCGCGAGCCAGAAAAGGTACAGCAGTCACGTGAGAGAGGAAGATTCTCCTTTCCCTTCCAGTCTTGCAATTAAGACTTGAACAAGTATCTGCAAAGCTGAGTTCTTTCCTATGTCCATTAAATATCCAAGTCGACGTAGCGAGTCCAGCATCCCTTTGGTTTCGGCTACCACGCTTTAAGAGACCATCATGCCTAGATCAATAGATACTGCCTTTTAACCGATAGTAGTGCGGTAGCGTATAGGTCTGCACAACGAATAAAAGCTAGGAATATATTCAGAATATTCACGATTTTCCACGGATAAAATACCCTTCGAATTATTCAAGAATAAGGAGCGTTTAGAGTATAAATAGTAGTTGTTTATTTATAAATATTCTATATTCTCTACTCTTTTAGTATAGTTTCCTACTTATTTATAAAAATCTCTTAAAATTATCTACTTTAGTCGCTTTCGTTATCTCGATTAGACTACGTCGGGGCGTTTCTAGGCTAAAAAAGTAGATAAATTATTAAATAAGATGAAAAGAGTAGAGCCTTTCGACTCTTATATAATATTTTAGAAAATAGAGTATTATATAAATACTCTTTAACATTTTATATAATATAAGTGATATAGAGTAGAGACGATAAAAATCTATTAATAATAATTAAAAGTAAGTGAATTTATAGTTTAGTATAGTTTAGTTATATTTAAATACAGATTACGCTATTCTATTCTAATACTAGCAGAGGTCTCTAGTATACTAAGAACGCTACTACGTAACTTACTCTCTTATTCTTCTATTTACTCTACTAGAAGTATTTTACTCTTTTCTTCAGAGGCTAGCTCTCTAGACTCTCTAGTAGAAGAGACACTCTCTTATATCTACCTACTAGGAGTAAGCGTATTCTATTTATATATAAGAGTGAATTCGAGCTATTTTACCTTATTAGTTAAGTCGGATCCTATTAAGTCGGAAGCTAGAGAACGTAGAGTAATAGATAGAAGTCGATAAATAGATTACTATAGACCTTAGTATAACGTTTTATAAAAATTAGTAGAAGAGTATACTAGTACCTAGCGTAAATAGAAGGTAAAGAGAAAGCGCTAGTCTAATTAGGCTCTCCTTAGATTTAAGCTTTTTAAGCGCTTTATTCGATAGTACGTAGTTTATCGATTTATTATTATTATAAGCTTTTATTATTATTATAAGCTTTGTTTATTATTTATAACTGGTTTTACGTATAGAGAGAGCTAAACCTTTTTAGAAAGGCGGTGGCGATTGTTTTCTAATAAGAGTGAATATATTGAAATTTCGCTAATTTTCTACGCTAGCAAGGGTACTATGCTAGCGTTGAGACAGAATAGCGTTTCTTTTAAAGATATATATAAAAAGAGAGTAAAATTCAACTTATATAAACCCTTTATACTAAGACCTAGAAGGCGGATATTAAGCTTAATAAATAGAAACTATTTATAATATATTTATTTAAGCTCTTATTACTTAAATAATCGGTTAAATACTATATATTTATTTAATATTTATAATAGATAATTAATATTTTATTTATCTATTTGTTATATAGACCTAGTAGCGTACTAGCGTATCTATAGAGCTATTACTAGCCGTGTACTTTGCTTAGAAAGTCGCGCTAAGAATCCTACTATAGAATAAGAGATAGACAAAGAACTCTATATCGTCGGAGAGAAGCGTATATAAATCCTAGAACCCGTCGACCTTAGAGTTTATATTAGTAGTAAAGTCGTTAGCGATATATTATCAAAGATTATATCTTTTAATCTCGTTAATATAATTCTAAGTAAGTCGACTTAGAGAAATTTACTCTAAGAACTATAATATATTAGAAGTATTCTCAAATAGTTAGAAAGGATTTAGTATTTTTAATAAATACTTTTCTTAAGCTCTCTACTTGAACAATGTTATAAGAGCGCTATTATCCGTGCTTCTAATATTTCTAGCTCGTTTACGATTTCTTTTATAGAGGTATTATAGATCCCGAGAATAGTAAGTTGAATAGTATAGTTAGGTAATAGTAATTTATCTATTTTTTTAGTTCGTAGAGTCTTAAGTAAGCCTAGTATTTTAGCTTTCCTCGCCTTAGTTAGCCTAGCACTTCAGAGAGAATAGGCTACCTCTCTCTATTAGGAAAGGAGAGAATAGGCTAATTTCACTTATAGGCTAGGCTAAATTAGGTAGAAGAGATACTAAATTTAGATAGAAGAGATAAGAAAGACTAAAAGATAGAGCTAGATAAAGAGAGGTACTAGAGAGAATAGAATAGAATAGAAAGTATATAAGTAAAAAGTAATAAAAAGTACTATTATTATAGACTAATTCAAGAAGTATTAAAAATAATAATATTATTAAAGCTACTAAAAGACGAGATATTATACCTAAATTACGTATTATTCTAGTATATTAGTAACGACTTACTTACTTTCTAAGTCCTTTTAAATAGTACTAAATTAAGTGCTCTACTAGGTACTTGATTTACTATAGTAAAACCTCTGTTTTTACTTCGTTCTAGACGAATCAGTTCATAGCGAGACCTAGTAAAGCAGGGTTTATTTAAGAGGCTCTATTATAGACTATTATATCTAGAACTAAGTAGATACTAATTAGAGACTACTTCGTCCTAGGCATAATAATTACTATAGATTTTATAGACTACTAGGGTTTTTAGCCGATTTTTATAAAGATTTCTTTCGCTTCTACTATAATTATTATACCTAGGACGAAGTAATATTATATACTTTTCTCAGATAGCACTACTTCTACTAAATCTACTACTAATATTATAAATAATATATTTAAAGCTAGTATATACCCTGCCTAGCCTTCTTTATAAGCTAGGAAAGGCTACTCTAATACCTCGGATAGGAAAGAATAGATAAAACAAATTTTAGAATAGGATTAGAGTAGCTAGGAGAAGTAATATATTCAAATAAGATTAAGTAGAATAGTCTCAAAATAGAGGTAGAAAGGAGAAGAATTATTAAGATAAGATAAGATAATAGATTAGACAAGGAAACCTAAAACACTAAGTAAGCCTAAGCTAATAGCGTCTATAGTAATAATAAAGCCAGCTTTGACTTATTAACTACTATAATCTAGAGTAAATTAGACTATTAATCTTTAAGTTCGCCTTTTCTAGTATATTTTCAAGTGTTATTAGCTTAGTTTTATAGAAAGAGGTTAGACTATATAATAAGGAACTCGAATATAATTACTAATAAAAATTTAGAAATTCATAGATATTAAGTATATTTCATAGGATTTAATTTAAGAGCCTGTCTCTTTTCTATAACCTTTTAATACTATATTCTAACTAATACGATCTTAGTTCCTATCTACTTCGGATTCCTCTTATTCTCTATAGCCTTTATAGCTACTTATACTATCTTATCTTACTTTATAATAAAAACACTATAAGCCGTAGTATAATCCTCTGTTTTAAGTATAACGCCGGATTTCTTAACTTTCTCTAATATAATATCTTAATAGATTCGAGGTACTGCCGCGTTCTACTAAGTTAAAATATATATTATAAGCACTGTTTTCTATATTATACCCTTGGTTTTCGACTTAAAAGCAGACATAGAAGACTATACTAAGTGAGAGAGTACTTTATCTACTAGCTTCTAAGCTACACCGCTAAGGAAGAGCTACACCAGATCTTTTAGAAAGGTAGAGCTGTCTAGGAAGTTCTCTACAAATTAAGGCTAAAGGTATATTATACTAGCTTCTTCTATAATCCCTTAGATAGTGCTTCCTAGTAGTAGAATATAAGTACACATATATAGTAGATAGACTACTCTACTAGTGTTTCCTATAGCTTTACGCTCTACGAATCCGAGCCTCTTAATAGCATCGGTTCTAATAGTACCGTCGTAGGAGTGTATTACTATAAGAACTCGCTCTCTAGCTTTAATAATTAGTTTAATAATACTATAAACGAGGGCGACATCTTTAACGAAAGAGAATTCTAAGGGAGATTTATTACTATAAGATAGCTGTTATTATCTTAGCTCTTATTCTCTAGAATAAAGATATTAGCCTTAGATAAGAGGTTAAGACTTAATCTCTCTTACTCTCTACTACTACTATTACTGATTAGGCTTAGATACCTCTCTTAACCTCTACTATTCTAACTTCTTTATTCTAGAGTCTAAGGGAATTTAGTAATTTTTTTAGTAAGAACGATAACTATAACTTTAAAAGAATATAACTTAATAATTATAACTTAAGATAATATAGAGTAAGAATAGAATAAAAAGTTATCTATTTTTCTATTATATCTAATACTTCTTTTTATAGTACTAGTAGCTTTTTAGAGAAAGTACTAAGTACTAAAACTAAGTATTATATTCTAGAATAATAACTATTAAATTATAAAAATACTTACTTTTAACTTTAAAAAGATATAACTTAATAACTATAACTTAAGATAATATAGAGTAAAAATAGAATAAAAATTTATCTATTTTTATATTAGATAATATATACTTTATAATAGTACTAAACGTTTTTTAGAGAAAGTACTAAGTAGTAAAACCGAGTCTTAAATTCTAGAATAATAACTATTAAATCGCGAAATTACTTTTCTATAAGTACTTAGTAATAATACTATCTATTAATACTATATAAGCTATATAAGGTAGAAGTTATATTTCTTTATTAGAATATAAAAAAACTTTTCTATTTTAAGTATTATTTAAAAAGTAAATAAGAGAGTAAGAGAATAGATATTTTACTTAAATAAAGCTCTCTATCTAAAAATTAGTATATTAAGCTTATTTAAAGAGCTATTAAGATAAGAGTAGGCTTAAAAGAAAGCTCTAATCTTACTCTATAATATACTAAAAACTAGGCTTTATAGAGACTTCCTAAGATAGTCTAATTAAGAAGTGTTTAAGTAGATAATAGATAAAAGAAAGTAAAAACTCTTATATCTAATATCTCTAATCCTTTTCTCTACTTTATACTAACTTTATAAGAGTATACTATAACTAATTTAAAAGCTATTAAGCTTATATATAGTTAGCTAGAAAGGTCTTCTTCTATTCTATCTAAAAAGTATATAATAAGCTTAATAGAGTATTATTAGTAGAGAAAGTAGAGAGAGTAGAAACATAGTCTTAAAATCCGCTATAGTTATTAGTCTTACTAAAAAAATTACTAAATTCCCTTAGACGTTAGAGTAGCTTTTTAGAATAGAAGGATATAATTAGTAGATAGAGTAGAGAGATAGAGAGTAGTAGCTAGTAAGTAGAACTAAAAAGCTAATAAGCCTAGACAGCTAAGTTTACTAAGATAAGGCTATTATAGAGTATATACGTTATAGAGTATATACGTAACCTAGCGGACCTATATATAGCTACGAAAGTGCTTTATACTCTTCTCCTCTTTAGTAGACGTTTTATATACTATATATTAATTATATTAAATCTATCTTCTTTTAAGCCTCGACTAGAGTAAGATAATAGATTATATTTAGTATAACCTTTTCTATAATATAGTAGTAATATTATAATTCGATTCTAGATAAGCTTTTATTAAATAAACCCTCGTACTTCTATATATACTCTATTATATATCTACTAAATCTCACTTCTCGTCTCTACTATAATCTTATACTCGTATACTTAAATCGACTACTAGCCTATACTAGTATAACTCTATATAGAGCGTATAACTGTCTTCTAAGAAGCTTGATTAGTAGTAAACACGACGTAAGATACTACTCTACTTAATTCACTCTACTTTATAATCTATATTTACGAACTTCTTTTTAAGCACGACGTAAGATACTACTCTCCTATACCTTAATTCACTCCGCTCCGTAACCTATATCTGCGAACTCCTCGAGTCTCGAGTCTTCGATCTACTCTACCTCGCCGAGCCTTTGATCTGCTCTACTATATCTACTCCGCTTTGAAACCTATATCTGCGAACTCCTCTTTTAGTCTTGAATCTTCTAAATCTTCGATCTACTCTACGAAAGTTTGAAACCTATATCTACGAACTTCTCTTTAAGTCTCGAGTCTTTAATTAGCTCTATCTCTTCGATCTGCCTAGTCCTCTTATACCTTCGCTCCGATGTCGACCTCTAAGACTTAAAAGCTCTTCTCTTCTCTTCTCTTCTCTTCGATAAGTTAATAACTCGGACGTTACTATAGTAACTATCTAGTATACCTACTCGATAGCTTCGCTGCCGACTTCTTTCTTATAGTTATTATACTCTTTTAAAACATAGTATAAGCTAGTAGAATACGTTTATAAAACACGGTTTAAAGCGTTCTTAAGTAACTTAAAGAGACTAGTTATATCTATACTAGCTAGAGTATAGATTCCTTAAAGCCTATCTCTAATTAGTAAACTAGTATAAGAGAATAAGTAGCTTAAAAGCTCTAGATTATTTATATCTATACTAAGATACTATACTTAGTAAGAAACCTTACTTAAGAACTAGAAGACGGATTATAGCTTTATTATTTCTTCTTTTTAGTCTTTAAAGCCGACCTTTCTTTTAAAAGAGTATATTATAAAGTATATACGTAACTTAGTAGACTTATATATAGCTATAAAAGTACTCTATACTCTTCTTCTCTTTAGTAGACGTTTTATATACTATATATTAATTATATTAAATCTATCTTCTTTTAAGTCTTAACTAGAGTAAAATAACGAATTATATTTAGTACGACCTTTTCTATAATAATAGTAAGATTAAGTAAAGTATCTTAAATCCTTATTTCTCGAGAGTACTAATATAGGTTTAGTAGTTAGATAGAGTATACTAGGCGTTATATACGAGAATAACTATTAGTAAAGTAGTAGCTATACTAGGTAAGAAGATTTAAAAGAATAGATAGAAGATTTAAAGAGCTAAGAAGTTATAAACTTTAGAAATATATTATAAAAAGTGAAGTAGATACTTTATAGTTTTCTAAATAAGCGAAATAGAAAGAGAGTAAATAGAAAAGATAAGCTTAGGTATTTATAATAAAAAAGCTATACTAGCTAGCTAAGTAATATAGTAACTACTAGTACTCTACTAAGTTAGACTTTCGACTAATTATAGTTAGCCTAGAAAATATAAAAATCGCTTCTTCTTTTCTATACTATACTACGTAATTATATCGTAGATTAGCGAGTATACTATAAGAAGTCGGTTATTTAGACATTAGTTTACTATAGTATACTAAGTATATAGTTATAATTATTTAGTACGTATATATACTACTTTTTAAGAAGTAATATAACTTTCTAATATAACGTTCTTTTAAATTTAATAGTTATTATACTATGTTTATAAAAACTAGAAGTTGCGATATATACCTCTGGTTTGAATTTTAAAAGTA
The DNA here is from genome assembly GCA_001414345.1 of Hymenoscyphus infarciens. Lineage (NCBI taxonomy): Eukaryota > Fungi > Ascomycota > Leotiomycetes > Helotiales > Helotiaceae > Hymenoscyphus > Hymenoscyphus infarciens. The sequence goes on along the minus strand of LLCB01000070.1, from coordinate 30,855 downwards.
TTATATTTTATAATATTTAGAATAGAATTAAGTACGTAGACTAACTTTTAGTATATATATTAGCGACTATAGTAAGAGATGTCTAAATAATCGATTCCTGTCGTAAACTCCTAGTAAGAGCGGCTAGCGCCGATCTAATAGCCTAGTCGACTAATAAGATAAGTAACTTATTAGGCTAAGTATAGAGTTACTATTAAATTAAAAAGTAATTAAAGAGTATCGAAATTTAGTAGAATCTATTAAAGCTATCTCCTAGTTCTATTAGTAGAGTATTAGTAACGGAATATCTCACCTCTAGTATATTATTTTACTCTCTGTCTAACCTCTTTTAAGATACTATTATAGCGATATAATAACAGCCTCTGAAAAGACTTAATCTCTATTAGTATAATATATACTACTATACTTATAGTATAGTAATATTACCTTCTACTCTATCTCTCTTAAACGAATATTATAGAGCTATAATAACCTCTTTAGTAGAGAGAAACTCTGCTATAATAGCTTTAGTAATAGTATATACTTACTTATAATATAACTATATCTTATTTAAATTATATCTAACTTATATTATTTACTTAAGATAAGAAAGTATATAATAGAAATATAATAAGAGATAGTAAGAGATATTATAGTAATAAGTATAAAGTAGATTAAAGATTAATATAAAGTAATATATAATATTAAATAATACCTATTAATAATAATTAATATAATTATTTAATTTAAATTAAATCTTTTTAAAAAAAAAGAAGATAATAATAAATAATAGAGTATATAAGTTATTTAAGACTAGTACTACTAGTACTTCTAGATCTCTTTAATATATAAATCTAATTAGTAATAAAAAAAAAGCTATTTAGTTTATTTATTAAACTAGAGTTTTTATAATACTTCTAATAGTACTTTTAAACTAATTTAGACTTTAATTATAAAAAGAAGTTAATTATATATATAATAGATTTTTATTTTATAGACTTAGATTAACGTACTAGTAGTAATACTTTTAATAATAGAAACTAAATTCTCTATCTATTTAGTTTTAATTATAAAACTAAAGAAAACTAATATAGATTTATATTTTATATATCGCTTAAGATTCTAGTAGAAGTACTACTTATATTATAAGCTAAGTCTATATTTAATTAGTCTTTTAAATAAAGATTCTTATTATTTATAAAGTACTAGTAGTAGTACTACTAATATTATAAGCTAACGCTATATCTAAGAGCTATTTATTCTATTTCATTTCTTAGAGTTTACTAAGATTTCTAATAATAAGTCTAATATATTTGAAGATAATATTTAGACTAATAAGAGAGAGATACTAAACTTATACTATTACTAGTAAAAGTAGAATCTTAGTAGATAATAATTTAATAATCTTTTAAAAAGTTTTTCTAATTATTACTACTAATTAAAAAAACTACTTTATAATTATTATAGCTTATTTAAAAGAGAAGATTAATAGAGATAATGAATTTAAAAATAGTTCTAAAAGTAATCTAAAAAGTAAAAATATAAAAATAGAAGAGAATACTAATAGTTAAATAATATTAATCTTAGACTTATACTTATTATTATCTCTTATAAAGAATAAAAAGAAGATAAGTTTAATAGTATCTACTAAGTTAAATATACTAGAGAGAATAGATAAAGTAATATAATAATAAATAGCTATAAATAAGTAAATTATAAGAGATTTTAATACTTAATTATATATAAATACTAAGACTATTATTATAAAAGATAGACTTAAGTTAAGTAAGAAAAGCTAAGTAATTAAAACTTAGTTATAAGCTTAATAAGAGAGTCTCTAATTTACTCTTATCTACTTCTCTTATATAAATATACTAGTAAGTAAAATAATCTCTAATATTATAATTACTATTATAAATAGCTTTAATTTAAAAAGAAGAGATACTTTCTTTTAAATAACTTTTGCTAATTAATACTTATATATTACTAAAAAGATTAGAATTATATATAATAAGTATAAGAAGAAGAAAGAGAAGAAGTAGAAGTATATAATAGTTACTTTTAGTAGAGAGATTAGAAGAATTATCTATAATACTTTAATTTTTATTACTAAATTTTAGTTACTTTTTACTCTTTTTATTAAAGTATTTAAATAATTATAATTTAAGATTATTAAAGTATTCTAAGTACTATTTTACTAATTATATACTAATTATCTAATTAAGCTTAGCTTCTCTTATTTATTAGATATTTATTTAATATATTTAATTATACTAAGTAGATATCTTACTTTTAATAATTTATAATATTAAAGATAATAGATTTAAAGTTAAATAGTATATAATAATAAAAAGTAACTATTAAGTAATTATATATTTAATAAATATATATACTTTATTATCTTATACTTTCTATTTCTATTTATACTTAAATTTTATAATTTAAGCTTTACGATTTAAAATATTATAAAAACTTTTACTTTAAGTTTTAAGATTACTAATTTATAATTTAGACGTTATAATTTAGGTTTTAATAGTTCTAAAAAAACATATTTTATTAATTTATATTTTATAATTTGCGATTTACTTCTATAGAGCTATATAATTAATAATTATTAGTTTACGCTTTACTATTTATAATTTAGTTAATTCGACTTTTTAATATATTTAGAATACTATACTAGAACGCTCTAGCTAGGTTATTTTAGTAAAGAGTATATTATAATAAAAAGAAATATAGGTTTCTAGTACTTTAATTTATATATAGTAATTATAAGATCTTCTAGTTCGATAAATATAAAGTATTTCTCTCTTTTATACTAAGGCTTAATATTATCTAAGAGTAAGTTAAACGATTACTTCTTCTATTTTGTCTATCTATTTCTTTCTCTTTTAATAGTGTCTCTATTTAATTAGACCTAATATCTATTATACTATAGAGAATCCTAGCTATTCTTTTAAGACTTATAAAATTATTTCTCGAAGCCTACGTATCTATATTAGTCTTATATCTTAAGCTGTTTCTAAACATTTCTATACTACGTCTTAAAATAAGCTAGTAACGTAGAGAGACAAGTATAAGTAATAGTAAGATATAACTTAATTAATATCTATGTTTCAACGTTAAGTAGAATAACTAGGTATTACTAGAGATATTACTCCGGGAATAGGAAATAGAAGAGAAGAGAGAATAGAGTACGAGAGTAGTAAAGCGATATATAAGTAAGATATTAGTTAATAAATTCGAGATAGTATTTCCGTAGTATCTTTAGTACTAGTCTAGATAAGAACCGAGAAGATTAGCCTAAACCGATATCTATATAAGATTAATAGAATAGATAACCTATAGTATAAATATAACTAATTATACTAAACTATTAAATATATACTCGAAGACTACGAAGACTTCGAAGAATTATACGAAGAGTATATAAGAGTAGAGTAAGCTAGTAATACTAGAGTGTTTCTATCTAATACTAAACTTATATCTAAAACTATCTCTTTTATACTTATAAGTAGTCTTTTAGACTAATTTATAGTATACGCTAAAATATATTCGCTTTTATAAACAAGAGGTACTATAAAGAGGACGGCTAGAGCGGCACTTTTAGACGATTATTATCTATACTAACTAAGCTTTTAAAGAGGCTATTATATTATAATATAACATTTACTAGATTAGAAGACGAGGTCGGGATAGAGGTTACACTTGATTATTTAATTTATTTTAGATCTCTTTTATCTTTCTTTTATTAGCCCTAGATATAGAGCCGATAGCTCGTAATCACATCTATAGACTAGACCTAAATAGTACGTCTATATAGCGCTACTAAGCAGCTAAATCACTATAGGTATACGCGGCGTACTCTGAAACACTCTTATAGAGGCCGGGCGCTATAATAAGATCCTATCTTTAAAGAGCTAAAAGGTCTACTCTAATATATTCTCTACTAAGTGGATAATTAAAGTAAAAGAATAATAATAGCTAATCTAGTCTAATTTCTACTTAATAGCTAATTAGAATAAAAGAATAATAATAGCTAGCTTAGAATTATTCTCTACTAAGTAGATAATTAGAATAAAAGAGTAATAGTTATAAGTTTAGTCTAATTCTCTACTTAGTAGAGAATTAGACTAAGCTAACTATTATAGCTCTTCTACTCTTATTCTCTACTAAGTAGAGAATTAGCTTATATTAGCTACTATAGCTTATTTATACTTATTCTCTACTTAGTAGAGAATTAGACTAAACTATTTACTAAAGCTTATTACTTCTATTCTCTACTTAGTAGAGAATTACCTTAGATTAATCTTTATAACTTATTACTCTTATTATCTACTTAGTAGAGAATTATACTAAACCTTTTACTAAAGCGTACTACTCTTATTCTCTACTTAGTAGAGAATTAGACTAAGCTAGCTATTATAGCTCTTTTATACTTATTCTCTACTTAGTAGAGAATTAGACTAAGCTAGCTATTATATCTCTTCTACTCTTATTCTCTACTAAGTAGAGAATTAGCTTATATTAGCTACTATAACTTATTTACTCTTATTCTCTCCTTAGTAGAGAATTAGACTAAGCTAACTATTATAGCTCTATTACTTCTATTCTCTACTTAGTAGAGAATTAAACTAAACTATTTACTAAAGCTTATTACTCTTATTCTCTACTTAGTAGAGAATTAGACTAAGCTAGGTATTATAGCTCTATTACTTCTATTCTCTACCTAGTAGAGAATTAGACTAAGCTAGGTATTATAGCTACTATTACTCTTACTCTATACTTAGTAGAGAGTTAGCTTAGATTAATCTTTATAACTTATTACTCTAATTATCTACTAAGTAGAGAATTAACTAATATTAGCTACTATAGCTTATTTACTTTTATTCTCTACTTAGTAGAGAATGAAACTAAACTAGCTATTATAGCTCTATTATTTCTAATATTTACTTAGTACTAAATTAGACTAAGCTAGTAAGTATAGTATATTACTTCTATTCTCTACTTAGTAGAGAATTAGACTAAAATATTTACTAAAGCTTATTACTCTTATTCTCTACTAAGTAAAGAATTAGACTAAACTAGCTATTATAGCTCTTCTACTCTTATTTGCTACGAAGTAGAGAATAAGGCTAGATTATTCTTTATAATATATTACTCTTTCTATTAACTAAGTAGAGAATTACTCTAAGATTAGCTATTTTAGCTTATTACTCTTATTATTTAATATAGAGAGAATTACTTTTAATTAGTAATTATAACTTACTTACTATTATTATTTATTAAGTAGAGAATTAGTCTAAATTAGCTATTATAGCTCTTCTACTCTTATTATCTACTTAGTAGAGAATTAGACTAAGATAGCTATTATAGTTCTTTTAGTCTTATTCTCTACTTAGTAGATAATTAAACTAAACTATTTACTATAACTCTTTTACTCTTATTCTCTACTAAGTAGAGTATTAGACTAAACTAGCTACTATAACCTTATTACTCTTATTCTATATTTAATAGAAATTTAAACTAAACTATTTATTAAAGCTCTTTTACTCTTATTCTCTATATAGTAGAGAATAAGACTAAGCTAGCTATTAAAGCTCTTTTACTCTTATTCTCTACTTAGTAGAGAATTAGACTACGCTAGCTATTAATACTCTTCTCCTCTTATTCTCTATATTATAAAAAGTTAAACTAAGCTAGTTATTATAGTATATTACTTTTATTCTCTAATTAATAGAGAATTAGACTAATCTAGGTATTATAGCTCTTTTATACTTATTCTCTACTAAGTAGAGAATTAAAGTAAGTATTTTATATTTTTCTAAAATAGCTCTACTAAGTAGTTATTTAAATTAAGTAAAGTTCTACTAATACTTTAATATATTATAGATATTATAGTTATAATAACTTCTTAAGTATTAGTTAGTTTATATTCTATTATTCCTTAAATAACTTATTATAGCCTACTACCTCTTTCTAATTTTTACTTCTTATTACCTCTTTAAGCTAGTTACTCTATTATAATAGTAATAGATGTCTAGTTCTTAATATAGTATATCTACTATCTTAATTAGTATAAGATATAGCTTAAGAAACCCCTCTTTAAGCCTACTATCTACTTTTCTAAGAAAGCTTATCTAGATACTATATCTCTTATTAGTATATGCTTTAAACTTAGCTTAACTAATAGTTAAGATATAATACTAAAGTTATTTTTAAAATCCTTTTATAATTAATTATCTTAATTTATATAAAAGTAAATTAAGGATTACTAAAACTACCTATATTAAATATAATCCTATTAGTAGGAGCTACTTATATAGTAGCTAGATCCAAATTAGAGAATCTTTTCTACTACCTTATAAACTCTATTAGAGGATAATAATTTAGATATTACTATTAAAGATATAAATACTAATATTATTAAATAAAGAGATATAATAATTATAGAAAATATTATAGTTAAGAAAGGTAGATAAGATAAAGAAGAATATAAGAAGGAAGACGACTTTAAGAATAAGAGTAAAGAAAATAGTATAACTCTTATAAAAATAGAAGACTTTAGTAATACTATATAAACTTAAGATATAAGTAAGATCTTAAAAAGAGTAGAAGAGTAGATTAAAGGTATTAAATACTAAGTATAGAAAGATATTAATAGTATTATTTAAAAAGCTTAAATTAGAATATAGGTAAATAAGGAAAAGAATAAGTGAATTATATTATAGAAATCTAAAGTATAAGCTCTTATATATATAATTAATAAACTATCTAAAGAGGAGGAGGTCTACTTTAGTAGCTCTCTAGAATAGAAAAAGAAAGGTATTAGAGCTATAGCTAAAATAAGAGCTAAGAAGTAAGAAGGAGAACTTTCTAGATTATAGAGCTATAAACTAATTTAAAGAGAGTAGTAAGAGAGTAAAGATAGCTCTATCTTTAAGTAGTCTAATAATTCTAGGTTAAATCTTTTTATAAATAAAGATAGAAAGGAATAGGAAATTAAACTTCTTTTATTAAAGAGATAGTTATTTTAACCTAGATACTTTTATTAGTATATTAATTTAATTTACTTAAAGTATCTTAATTTTATTAGTATTTAACTTTTTTATTTATTTATTTAAAGAAAGACTAATTTATAAAGTTATTAATAAGAATAAGATCTAATTTTAAGCTAAGGTATTAAAAGATTATACTTATCTTTAGTACTATCTAGATTTAAGGCTTACTTAAACTAATTATTTTATTACTAGTAGTTTAATACTAACTATTAGCTTATCTACGTCTTTAAGTATCTAGATAAATAACTTAGCTATATCGATTTTATATATATTTAAACTAACTTAGTTACTTATTTAACTAAGTCTTTTATCTAATTCTTAAAGACTTTCTTCTATTTAATATATAGCTTATTTAACTAAGTCTTTCTAAAAGCTTAAAACTCTCTCTTCTTTCCTTAGATAGTACTCTTCTTTTAGTCTATAGTTCTACTAGCTTTTTATCTATTCTCTCTTTTTATTTCTTTTTCTACTTTTTAATAATATATCTATTTTCTTTTTATTTTTCTTTATTTTATTAGTCTTCTTAGTAATAAAATACTAGACTAAACTACTTATTTTTATAAAATAAGAAATTAAGTTTATATCTTCTTTTAATAACTCTAATAATAATAAGTTTATATAAGCTAGCTATATTATAAGACTATAAAAGTAATATAGAAAAATAAATATAGATAGAAAATAAGAGTAACTATAGTAAGTATAATTCTAGTAAGTATAGATAAATATAGATATAGATAAAGACTATAATAAGTATAGATAAAAGCTAAAGTTATATATTAAATAACTTAAGAATACTACCTAGTTTTAAGGTGTTATAGTATAGTACTATAAGTATAAGAGGATCTTAAAAGTTAATAGAGTTCTATTAAAAGTATTAGTTAAAAGAAGAAGAAGATAAGATTAAGAATAAGAAAGAGTATTTTTATTAAAAGATAGAGAAAGATTAGAAAGTCTTAAATCTACTAATAAGAAAGAGTCTATTAAATTTATATTATTTAATAAGTAAAGTAGATAATTTAAAATTATAACCTTACTTTTAATTAATATAGTAATAAAAAAAAGAATATCTATAATTTACTTTCTAAGTACTTTATAGCTTAGTTTATTTATTAATTACTTTTTTTACTAAAAGGTTAAAATTTTATATTAAAACTAAAAATAATACTTTAATATATTAATTATAATATTATATATAAGAGGAAACTAATCTTTATTTAAATAAATTTATAACTATATACTATTTATAAGTCTTTATACTTACTAAGGAAGATATTATAACCTATAAGTAACTAGAAGATATAATACTAATAAAGAATAATATAAATCTACTAGACTCTTAAATTCTTTATAAAAGAAATAAAATAACTTTTAAGAGCTATATATATATAAAAAAAATAGTTAAATACTCTACTTCTAACTCTAATTAGAAGGTAATATATACTAGAGTATTAACTAATCCTAGTAAATATTTAATAATAAAAAGAAAAGGTATATAAAAAGTAAAAGCCTAACTAGTTATTATCTATTAGTAATTTTATAGTAAACTATAGTAGCTAAGTAAGGATCTTAGGTTATAAGAAAGAATAGAAGTAGTATTTATCTATTTTATTTTATAAGAAGAGACTAAAACTTTTTTATATAATTAGTATAAATAGCTTTAGCTCTTCTTATAGCTTTTAATAACTCTATTTAAAGTCTTCTTCTTTCTAGAGATAACTTATATAAATTATATAGCTTTATTAAAAGTTTATAATATAAATAAGGTTAATAGACTTAATTTATCTTCTATAAAATAGGTTATATTATAAATTACTCTAGCTTACTTTATAGTTACTACTATTAAATCCTATTATATACCTAGTTAAAAATAAGATCTATATATACTAGCTAAATCTTAATAATATCTAACTAGTAATTAAGAAAGCTTAAAGCTTTTAAAGTAAAATCTTAATTAAAAAAAGGTAGAGTAAGAGTTATATCTTTAAATATATTTAAAAGAACTTAAATATTAGCTAGTAGTATATTTCTATTAAAAGAGCCTAGTTTATAGAAGTCTTTATTATAGCTTATAAATAAATTATTACTAATTCCTAGATTAAGTAAATAGACTATAGTTTATAGTAAGAAGAGGTATATTAATACTAGTAATATTAGTAGAGTAGTTAATAGAGGATATACTAGCTTTACTAGTATAGTTTAAAAGGTTTAAGAGGTTATAATAGTAGTTTACTAAGGTTTAATAGATATAGAAGTAGTTATATTATAAATATCTTATAATAATAGTTAGAACTATATTATAAATAAAGAGAGTAGAAAAGGAGAGTAAATATACTAAATACTTAATAAATACTTTCTACTTTTAAAGTAAAATTATAATATTATTTTAATATATAATTATTTACTATTCTTCTTAAGTTAATAAGAGAAGCTTTCTATATTTTATTTAGAATTAGTAGACTAAGACGTATAAAGCCTTTATATTAGTAGTATTAATAGTCTAATTATAGTAAGTAGAAGTATAGTTTAGTAGCTTAGAGTATAATTATCTACTATTTTTATAGCTTAATTAATAGTTAAAAAGTAGAAGTCGAAGTAGAATAATATAGTAAATAAAGGCTATATACTATAGATAGTATAAGAGAAGCTTTAGAGTTTTTAAGGTTAATAGTTAAAAAAGTAAAAGATTAAAAAGTAAAAGTAGTATTTCTAGAAAGTAGAGATAAGATATTATAACTCTTTATATTATATAATTTAGCGTAGAAAAGGTTAAGAGTAGTAGTAGCGATGTTAATAGACCTTATATACTCTTAATTATAGATATTATAATAAGCTTTTCTAAAATTATATTCTATCTTACTCTTATACTTATAGTACTTATTAGTAGTAGTTTAGATATATTTATAAGTAAGTTTTAACTTATGTTATAACTTCTACTCTTTATTTATATACTTATTATACTAATTTATAATCTAACTTAGTATATCTTATATAGTATATCTTAGACTTTTAAGTTTAATAAGCTTATTTATAATAATATCTACTATATACTAGTACCTACTAACCTTATTAACCTTTAAAAACGAATTAAATTCTTAGAAGTCCTTATAAATAATCCTCTAACTGTTTTAGATAAACCTAAGGCTAAGAAGGATAGTCTACTTCTAGTTTATAATAACTCTTATAAGTATAAGTAACCTTCTTATACTTTTAAAGCTTCTACTATAGCTTTACTATTTAAGTGTTAATCTTATAATAAGACTTTAAAATCCTCTATAATAGATAGAGTAGATAATACTACTAGTAAGCTAATTATAGTAACTATAATACTATAAGATCCTACTACTAGAACTTAGTCTACTTTACTAATAAATAAGGATACTAAGAGAGAGGTTATAATAGATATTAACCTAGATATTATACTAGATACTATAATTAAGTTTATAAATCTTAATAATAATAGTTATTTATTCTTTATAATTCTTATATAGGATTTAACTCTAACTTTTATCTAAATAAAATATCTTATTAAAAAAAATATACTATTCTAAAAGCTTAATAAGACTTTTTAGATATAAGTACTATATATCTAACTAAGTATAATTTAAATCTTTAAACTATAACTATTATATACTTTCTCTTTATTCTATTTTTAAATTCTAGCTAATATATTTAATTATTTATAATAACTTCTTTTTATAAAATTTAAGCTTTAATTATAGTAGTATTAATATTATTCTTTTACTTTAAAATAAGAGTATAAAATAAAATAAAGTAACTTCTAAGGAAATTCTTATTACTTAATAATATCTTAATACTTTAAATTACTATAGAATAGCTAAGGTATATATATAGTTAAATAAAAGTAGTTAATATAATAAGACTTTTCTTAAACTTTAGGCTTTAATAAGAGTAACCTTAACTTATAATAAAACTATTTAAATATTATTTAAAAAGAAACTTTTAAAATAGATAAATAATAATTCCTACTAACTTAAACTTAAATTAGCTATTATTATTAAGAATAATAGTAATATTATATAAGCTTTATATATAAATTATTAGGTAAATAGAGTAGAGAGTAAAAGAGTAACTATTAAAGATAATCGTCTAGCTAGTTAGAGAGCTTTTAAGAAGGTTTAAGATAAAGTTTCTAGCTTTAGTCTTAGTTAGTCTTAGAAATAGTATTAGAAACTAATCTATTTACTTAAAGGAATTACTTCTATTCTAGGTCTTTTAGCTACTAATACTCTAAGTATATTAATTCTCTCTTTTATACTTCTAATTAACTAACTAAAGTCTATCTAAGATAGTAATACTTCTAGGTTAAATTAGAATAAACCTTTATATCTTTATAGCCCCTTTACTAAGACTTCTACTAAGACTCTTAGAAAGAAGGTTTTAAGTATAAAGAGTATAGATATAGATTAAGAGAAACCAGATATAGAGAGTATAGATAAGGAGAAATTAGCTAGAGATAGCTTAAAAGATAAATTTTACTAAGATTTTAAAAGATTATAATATAAGAGATATAAGAATATATAAGAAAAGGTATAATAAAAGGTATAATAAAAGGTATAAGAGTTAGCTAGTAACTAAGCTAGTATATAAAACGCTTTCTTAGATAGCGAATTTAACTCTTTTAAAGATTTCCTTAATAATTTTAACTCTATTTCCTCTCTCTTACTTCTTAATTCTAATTAAGATAATGTTTCTAGTACTACTATACCTTTTAGTTTTACTTAAAATAATAATAATTTTAAAAAATAAGTATATATTACCTTTAAGTAACTAATAGATAACTAGTAACTTAAAGATTATATAGTCTAGAGTATAACTAGTATTAATAGAGTAAAAGAAAGTAAGTAGGTCTTTATTCTTATTTATTATAATTACTTATTTATATATAAAATCTAAAATAATTCTATAAAACGAATCCTAAGATATAAGTAAGCCTTATATAATCCTAAGATTTATTTACTTCTAACTTTACTAGCTAAGAAAGAAATACTCTAAGTTAGTATAAAAGAACTTACTATTAATAGAGAGGATTCTAGTAGGTTACTATTACTATCTCTACTTTAATTTCTTATATTAATAAATATTATTAGGTTTTAGATAATACTTTTAACTTCTTTATAATATATTAAAAAGAAATATTATTAATAAGAAGAATAAAGTTAATACTTAAAATAATAAGGTTAGGTTATAAGACTTATTAAAAGAGTTTAAAGTTAATAAGAATATAGTTTTAAAAGATATAAGAAAGCATGTAATAATAGCTAGAGTAATAGGTATATATACTATATAAAGTAATTCTTATTCTAAGTATTAAATTTAAGATATTTAGTATAGTTAGGAAGTAGCTTCTTAGAGTAATTATATACCTTTTTAAGATAGACTTTCATATTTAGATTTATAAATTAAAAGCTTAATACTTTATTAGATATCTATCTTAAGTCCTCTCTTATATAAATACTTTATAAGAGTTAAATTTAAAGCTTTACTATAATAAGAATAATTTTATAAAGTTAAAATTAGTAAATTTATAATAAATATATACTTAATTTAAGCTATTAATTTATATATTTTTAGTTTAAAATAGTTTAAAGTATAAAATAAATATTATTTAATAAAAAAGATTAAAAAGTTATATACTACCTAGATTCTAAAGTTTATACTATTATAGATATCTTAGTCTTATATATATAAGTCTATCCTTACTAGTATTATTAGAGTAAGTCTATACTTATATATAAATCTAATCTACTTAAATACTCTTATACCTTCTTTCTAAAATTAAATCTTCTAAAAATATACTTTAAGAGGCTATAAAGATAAACTAGTATATATCTTTCTTTATAGTTTAAGATCTATACCTTTTTTCTTCTTATATTTAGATAAAACTATAGTAGGATTTAAACTAGGTTTATAGTAGATAAGCTTAATTTAATTCTTTAAAAAGGTATCTATTTATATTCTATCTTATAAAAGTCGTTAGTATAGCTTATTATATACTAAATTAAAGCTATAAAGTAGACGAGTATTAATATTCTTTTAAATATTATATACTAATATTATTAGAGTATTAGGTAAAAGATAGCTATATAGATATAATAGTTCTTAGCTAGACTAGTTTAAGTTATAGACTCTAAACCTCTCTAAGAGATTTTAAACTAATAAGAAACTAGTATTATAAGAAAATTTACTAGTTTTAGTAAATATAAAGAAGTAAGTAAGTCTAAGACTAGCTTCTTAATATAAATCCTTAAAAATTTCTCTAGCTTTAGAAATATAAAAAGATAATAAATCCTAGCTATTATTATATCTTTAATTAGTAATATAATAAAGAATATTATACTTATAAAGATTTAAAAAGAGGATCTATACTAATTAGTCTTCTATATAAGAGAGATAGGTATAAACTAACCTATTAAGTAATTACTTTAATACTTTTTTATATTTCTTTTATATAGTATTACTAGATATACTTACTCTAACGTTCTATCCTCTCTTAATACTTATAAATATCTTAGTTATTTATTTTATTAGATAGTACTTCTTAGTAAATTTTAATAAACTTATTTACTCTCTTATATCTTAGTCTTTACTTTTTATTAGTACTAATTTAGTTATATAAATATACTAAATATACTAAGTCTTAACTACTTATAAGTAGATCTTTAGTAGATTTCTTTTATTTATTATATCTTTTATACTTATTTAGAATTTAATAGCGTTCTCTTTTCTAGAATATACTCTATATTAAAGAGGCTTTTATAGTTATATAATAGTAATTACTTATAGTTATTTAAATATAATTATAAACTAGATTAGAATTAACTCTTATATATTAACTAAGCTTATATACCTTCTTATAGAATTTATTTATTAACTTATTAAGTTAAGCTTATATAAGAGGTCTAAGTAGCTTATATTCTTTTAGTTCTAGTTCTTAATATTTATTATAAGTTTAAAATATATAAGCTTTATCTTAAGATTAGTTTTTTATAAATAAAGATTAGCTATCTTTATATTAGTAGAATATATTTTAGTTCTAGTCTTAATATTAAGCTTCTTAATTATAAGTATTACTTAAAGGCTAATTTTCTAGTATAAATAGAGATTAGTTATCTCTATTTTAGTTTTAAGATATATTTTAATAATAACCTTTATCTTAATATTAAACTTCTTAATAATAGGCTTTATCTTAAATTTATATCTTATCTTAAAGCTAGTCTCTAACTTAATAGTAATTTCGATTTAAGTTTAGTATTAGCTAGTTCTATTTTTATCTCTTACTAGCTAATTCGTCTTACTTATTATTTTCTCTTTATTACTCTAACCTCTTATTTATAGTTAATTATATAATTTAAACTTCTTATTATTAATTATATATATAAATAAGCAAGTAATATAGTAGTTTAAGTATACTAAGAGTAAAGAGACACCTTACTTATATAAGGCTTAGAGTAGACTTAGAAGCTTAGAAGACTATAAACTTATAGGTTTAATAAAAGAAATATTATAAACTTAAACTAGAACTTTAAACTAAGTAATATTTTAATTAAAAGAAACTATTTACTAACTTATAAGTAATTTATATTTAAGTAAAACCTAACTAACTCTTATAATCTACTTATAATCTTATAATCTCTATAATCTATATTACTAAGTTACTTTAGAGGTTAAGATATAGGCTTATCTTATCTAGTTATAAGTAGATATTATAAGAAGACTAGGTATAAAAACAACCTAGCTCTTATATACCTCTTATACTAGTAAGGCTAAGTTTAGCTCTCTAGATAAACATAACCTATATTACTATACTATATATTACTTTCTATATCTTTAAATAATACTATTAAATAACTTAAACACTTATTTACTTCTTATATAAAAATATAATAGTTTAAAAATACTAACCTATAATATAGAAAGGAGGAATAAGAAAGAGTATCTAGCTATAGTAGAAGTAAGACGTAACTAATATTAACTTATACTATTTAATTAAATATTAGCTTATAAATAAGGAGTTAGAATTTATATTAAAATACTTAAGAAATACTAAAGAATATAAAAAGGCTATAGTAGATATTAAGAAGTACTACCTCTAAGTAAATAGATTTTACTAGATTAAAATATACTAGTAAACTTAATATTTTCTCTTAAAAGTAATCTAATAATATATTATTTACTATATATAAAAGTATAATATTATTAAAAAGAATAAAGAGAATAATTATAATAAGATCTAAAACCTATATAAAGATCTCTAAATTAGATACTCTTCTTCTTACTATCTCTATTCTATATTTCTTTATCTTTATTATAATAAAGTTAATAACTTTATTAAGTCTAAAGTAAGAGCTATAAGATTATAAAAGTTATTTAAGCTTACTAGAGATAAAGTTAAATAAGATTCTTCTACTAATTTATAGTTTTAGTTAAATTAGAATAGTAGAACTATACTATTACTAATATACCTAGGTCTAGTATTCTAATTCTTAGATAATAGTAAGGAGATTACTCTAGTAGATAATAAGAGGAATTCCTAAGAGAATAGTAATAGGAATTCCTAAGAGAATTATAATAGAAATCCTTAAAAGAATAGTAATAGTATTTCTTAAGAGAATAGTAATAAGTAGAAGAATATAACTCTAAATATTAAAAAATAACTCTTAACTTTTTAAATATTTAAATATAATTCTTCCTTTTTAGTAGGATCTTTAGAATATAGAAGTCTTTTTAATAAAACCTATAAACTAGTATCTACTATTAATTTAGTAATTTAGAAGAGTATTTATAGAGTTTAAAGTATAAGAGATCCTTAAACATAGCTATAAAGTTAAGTACTTAAATTAAATTATTACTTTATATAGTCTTTAAATTATAGAAGCTCTTCTAATAAAGACTCTAATATAACTATAACTAATCTAATATAATAAAAGAGTATATATAGAGTTTAGAGTAAGGAAAATCCTTAAACTTAACTATAAAGTACTTAAGTACTTAAATATAGTCCTTCTTTTATATAGTTTTTAGATTATTTATTAGAGACTTAATATAATAATACTACTTATTTAAATATAAATATAAATTTATACTTTAAATACTCTAGAGATAAAACATAATTAAGCTAGATAATTAGCTAGAATAATTATAAGTTATTTAAAAGAAGTATATATACTTAAAAAATAATAATAAAATAGTTAATAGACTAGAGCTTAGTAGTTAAGTTTTCTCTTCTATCTAACTCCTTATATATCTTATAAACTTATACTAAAAGGCGGGTTTAGGTATATAGAGTTATATAAAGGTTAGATAAAAGAGAAATTAATAATTATTATAATACTTATTATATATTATACTTAAGCTTTAGATACTTATAAGTATATTTTAAAATAAATTTATTTATCTTAACTACTTTACTTATTTATAAGATAACCTCTTACTAATTATATACTATATATTAAAAGTACTTTTTAAGAAGTAGAGAGTATTAAGAGAAAGTATTAAGAAACTACTAATACTATATATAAAAGATCTTTATACTATAGTACTAAGAACGTTTATAGAATATATAGACTAAGAGAGTACTTAGACTTAGAATTATTAATAAAACATTATTATTAATATAATACTTTAAAAAAAACCTATTACTAAATACTTCTTATATCTCTTTATTATTAAAGTCTTCGAGTTTAATAATAACTCTAGTCTTCTTAGAGGTTATAGGAATACTATTATTATAAGACTTCTTTAGAGTACTATTATTATTATTAAATTAATACTTTTATTTAAGAGTCTTAACTATAGCTTATAGATAATTTTAGCTTATTAAAAAGATAAAGTAATATAGTTAATTAACCTTATATATTTCTTATATTTACTTAATATTTAGTTCTACTACTTTATAAAAGCCTTTTATCTAGAAATATATATTAGTTACTAATCTTAAGAGATACTAGAATAGATAAATACTTACTATTATAATACTCTTTCTTATAAGCTTATATTAAAGGACGTCTTTATAGCTCTTTATAATAGCTTCTAATTACTTCTTCTTCTTCTTAATAGTATATATAGATATAATAAGAGCCTTCTATTTATAGACTAAGCTTTAAAGTTTAGAAGAGTCTTAATAAATTATATTAAACTTATATTAAGTTTTAACTAGAAACATCTAATAAGAGAAAAGCTAAATATAGATATTACTCTAAGCTTTAAAGAACTTAGATTTAGAAGCTCTATTAGTACTAAACTTAACCTTAGCTGCCTCTCTATTATTTATAAGAAGTATATCTATTATAGCTTATTTAATATTATTTATTTTATAAGATATAATAGCTAACTAGCTTAGTTAGTCTAAGTATAGGTTTATAGTTAGGATTACTACTTACTAAGTAAACTAAAGACTTAGAAGGCTAAAGCTAAGCGATAATATTTAAGGTTTATAATATAGTAACTTAACTACTATAATAAGGTAGAGTATATAAAAGAGTATAACGTTTATAAGATTATAGTTAGTTATAAGATATTATATTAGAGAGGCTAAAGAATTTAGTATTTTAGAGGTTAGTTAGTAGAGTAGTAAGGTAGTAAGGTAATAAGATAGATTTAAAGGTAAGTATTAATATTTTACTTTATTATATTATAATAATAATACTATAACTTTAATATTATAAATAAATTACTATATTAGAAGATATATATATAAGTATTTTATACTCTATATTATATACTAATAGTTTCTAGAGTATTTAATCTTTTAAATAGATTAATTAAACGCTAAGTAAATTTTATAAGAAACCGTTCTATTTTAAGATAATTATAGCTAGTTCTTTTAATTATTATAATTAAGCTAACTTACTTTTAAGTACTAGTTATATCTCTAAATTAATAATTCTTTAACTAAACGATATAAATAATATAAGCCTTATTAGTACTATTATCTTAATTTATACTAAAGCCTTATAGAAATTTTTTAAAGACCTTATCTAATATAAAACTCTTAATAACTATACTTAATCTAAAGATCTAGTTATTACTATTACTTATACTCTTTTATACTATATTAAAATAGCTAAAGAAGAGAGTGTTAAGATAAATAAATTAGTAATTAATTTACTTTATTATCTTATAAGTTAATTAGTATATATATTTAATTTAATTAACCTAGATATTAAATAGGTTTAAAGAAAGAGCTATATTTATAAATTCTAAGTAGTATATAAGCTAGGAAATACATATAGCTAGGTAGATTAATTATATAAGTGTTATCTATAAAGGACTAGAAAGTTACTATTTTTATAAAAATCTAATTATTTCTATAGTTTAATTTAATTAACTTATTATTATAAATACTATTATTATTATTCTATAATATTTATAAATACTAGGTAAAGATTATATAATTTATAGTCTTAATTAAATAGTTTTATAAGATATTTTATAAGATAATATATTTTTAATAAAGTTCTACTTAATTTATAGTTAATTATTAGATAAAATATTACTACTTTTCTTTTCTTAGAAAAACTTAAGAAGTCTTTATATTCTAATAAGTACTAAGAGTTATTATTTATTATTTAATAGTAACTATTTAAGTTACTCTAAATTCCTTTAATATTATAAGCTATCTTTAAAGTACTACTATATTATAGCTCTTAGAGCTACTTAAGTTCTAGGCTAAAACTACTTAAAGAAGTCTTCTAATAAGTATATAAGTTATTACTACCTTTTAGAATAGTAAGTCTAAAAGAATTTAATATAAATATTATCTTTAAATTAGTCTATACCTAGTTAAGTGAGTTTTAGTCTACGTTCTAGTTCTAAGAAAATTAGAAAATTAAAAGACTAGTTTAGGAATTAGTATAAGGAATATTAAACTAGTAATAATAATATAAGTAATACTTCTAGAGATAAATATAATAAGAAGAATAATAGTATAAAAGAACCTAAGAATATAAGTTTTAATTATAAGAAGAGTAATAACTAGAGAAGTAAATACTATAGGCTTTAATAACTACTATAATATATTACTAGGATTAAGATTTAGTAACTACTATAAATAAATAAAGTATTTAATAAGGTCTAAGAAGGTAAATAGTTAAACTTTACTTTTTATAAGTAAAAGTAATATTCTTTAAAACCTTAGTAAGATATATAAGTAGTATAAGTCTTATAATACCTAAGAACTCTAGAATACTCTTAATAGTATTTTTAACTATTTTAAAATTCGTTATTTTAAATATAAGTTAATAAGATAGAGTAGTAGGCTTTAAAGAGAAGGTAAAGAGCTATAGTTTATAATTATAATTTAAGAGAGTACTAAATCTTATTACTAAAAAAAGAGTATTATACTATAACTTATAGTAGATAATTATATATAATATAAAGGAAAGTTAAAGTAATAGAATTAGTAATTTATCTAAGTAGTAATTTAGATAGTAAAATTAGACTATACTATAGAGGATTGTTTTTAAAGGTTAAAGTTTAAAACTTCTAAAATAAGTAAAGTAATTTATAAAAGGTAAGATATATTATAATTAGATATTATAAAAGGTAGGTTAGAGAAGCTAGAAGTAGCTTAAAGTTAATTAAAAGGTAAGTAGTTAAAACTTTAAAGAGTATTATTTTTAGTAAACTTAAAGATTTCTACTAAGTTAAGAAGAATAGTACTTTTATAAATAATAATTTCTATCTATTAACTATATTATATTACGTTTTAGAGAGAGAAAAAAGAAGATAAGTATAAATAGAAGAATAAAGTCTTATTTCCTTTTAAATTCCTTATTAGATTTAAGACTAGCTAAGACATCTTTTCTAACTTCTACTAAACTCTTAAGTTATAAATAAGCTAGGTAATAAAAGTAAGATAAAGAAGAAGAAGAAGAAGTATATATACTTCTATAAGCTTATAAATTAGAGTAGTAGATAAGAAAGGTAGTAAATAAAGAATAAACTATTAGTTATACTACTCTTTCTATCTACTTAATATCTTCTATAAATAAAGGCTTCTTCTTAGCTACTAGTGATATATATAATAGTAAATGCTTAATATCTCTAAATAGTAATTAATTTACTTTTATTTATCTACTAAGACCTTTAAATATTTATAATCTATACTTTTATCTAATTATAACTTAATATAATATAGCTAGCTTAAATTCTAATAAGTATTCTAGATTAAAGTACTTAGTTCTTTCTATTTTAAGATATAAAAGAGAGGTTAGAAACTTAGTAAGATTATTTAAATCTACTATTTAAATATAACTTATATACTTAGACGTAATTAGAGTATAGTAGAAAGCTACCTAAGTTTTAGTTATAATAGTTAAATATATACTAGTACTTATTAGTAAATAATTAAAATTATATATTAAGAATCTTATTATCTTACTTTTTTAAGTAGCTCTAATTCTTATAAGTTATAAACTATAAATATAAATATCTTAAGACTAAATTAGGTTTAAGCTCTAATTCTATAATAAGGCTTTATATATCTATTTAAAATTTCTAAAAACATAAACTTAGCTTTCTCTTCTAAAATATTAATACTAGTAGCTTTAAAAGTAGTAAAACTAGAGTCTAAATAGTATATTAACTAATAAAAGGCTCTATTAAAGATTACTAAGATTTTAAGGTTCTCTATCTCTATTTTGTTTTTAAGTAGTAATACTTAGAACTTAAGTTTATAGTTAGGACCGAATTCTCTTAATAGAATATAATTAATAAATAATAATTAGAAGCTTCTAAGAAGAGATTATATATATAGCTCTAGTTTATAAGTTACCTTTACTTCTTTATAAAAGTAGCTTAAAACCAAAGTTTACTTTAATTTAGAATTAATAAAGGTACTATTAGCTATTAAGATATTAGAATTAAGTTAACTAAGATAAAGAGAGTTCTCTATAGCTATAGTTTAATATAGATAACTTAGTAAGGCGTTTCTTAAGTTTAACTTATTACTCTCTTTAATCTTCTACTTATCTTTATCTATATTATCTTTTACTAGGTTACTTACTTTATTTAATATTTTATTATAGTTAGAAAGGTTAATAATAAAACCTAGGTTACTATTTAATAACGTGTCTTCTTACTTAATAAAAGCTTTAGTATCTTCCTCTTTTAATACTATAGCTAATACCTTTTAAAGTAATTCTAATAATACTTAATAAGTCTTAAAAGCTTTACTTTATATATATTTAAGTAATTCTTTACTCTAAGTCTTATTAAAAAGAGACTTTAAATATTTTTTTATATTAGGCTTCTCTAATAGCTCTTATAACTTTATAAAGTTATATTTTTAGCTAATAGGTCTTATATTAATTAACTCTTAATATTTTCTAGTTATTTAGAGTAAAATCTAATTATAACTAGTTAAAGTACTACTACTTTTAGAGGTTTTAAGTATTCTTTTACCTTTATTTACCTAGGTAAGCTTATTACTATATTCTTTCTAAAACTTAGTAGAGGTTTTTAAGATAAAAAAAGGTATTATAGCTAAGTGTTATTAGAACTTATTTTTAAGTATATTATATTATAGATTACTTACCTATATTAAATATAGTATAATATTACTAATATAAGAGTAGTATTATATTATTATAGTAGGAGGGCTAAAGTATTATCTAGTACTAGTACTTCCTAATTTTAAGAAGAGGTAGAAGTAATTTCTAAAAGATATTTAATATATATATATACTTTATTATAAAAGTAATTTTAAAAAGTAGATAGTTATAAAGGAAATCTTAAATAATAAATAATCTTTAAAGACTAGTAGATAGTATTAGTAATATTAAGTAAGAGTTTAAGCTTCTTAATAATTTTATTTATAAAATAGAATAAGTTATTTATTAAAGAGAAAGTAAGAGTAACTAGAGTTATAATATAAATAACTTACTAGTATTAATTAGTTAAGTAGAAAGTATATATTTAAAAGTAAGTAGGTAAAGAGGTATTAGAAATATCTTAATAGTGTTTATTAGTAATATAGCTATTATATATTTAAGAGAGAAAGTAAGATTAAATAAGATATATTATAATATTAATTATTAATATTTAAAGTAGTTAGAGAAGATAAGAGTAGATAGCTTTAAAGATTAGATAATAGTTAATTAATAATATTTAAAAAAGGTAAGAGTAGATAAGAATACTTTAGAGATTAGATAATAAGTATTAATTAATAATTTTTAGAGAAGGTAAGAGTAGGTAGAGATACTTTAAGAGTTAATATAAAAGGTAATCTTACTAAATACTATATAGTATAGTTATAGTATATAAGATAGATCTAGTAAGAGTTATTCTAAGGAATAATATCTTAGATATATTACTTTAGAGGTTAACTTAAGCTTAATAAGCTTAGTAAAAATATTTTCTACTTTCTAAGATAAGAAGTAAATAAACTTATCTTTATAGCTATAATTTAATTATATATAACTAGTTTATATATAATATATTAATATACTAATTAAGAAACGTAAAACTACTCTTAGGTTATTAAAATAGATACTAAACTACTAATTTAGAATATAGAAAATAAAATTTCTAAAATAATTCTATTTAAAACTTACTTAAGAGTTACTTTATAGTAGTATTTCTATTAAAAACCTTAGCTAGTATTAAAGCTTAGATACTATATCTCTCTATAACCTAGGCTTTTAATACTTCTATCTATCTACCTACTACTATACCTATTACTATTAATAACTTAAATTTAGAACTAGAATAAACTTATAGAATTATCTCTATATTATTCTTATATATATATATTAAAGTAAGAGGTATAATATATAAATAAAAGAGAGCTAACTAAACTAATTCTTAGTAGTATTTAGAGTATATTTAGGTTTAACTCTTCTTCTTTTTCTCTTCTTTATCTATAATACTATTTAGCTATTAATTAAAAGTAATAGTATATTAAAGACTAGCTATAATTAAACAAATACTAGAAGATAGATACTTAATTTTATAGCTTCTATACTATTAACTTATATATAAATAACTACTTAAATATATACTTATATTAATATATATATATTTACTTTAGATCTAATAGAATTAAGCTAGAATATTTCTAAGAATCTTATATAGTAGATCTAAGAAGTATAAGAAGCTATAACTATTAGTAAAGTAAATATAGTAGTAAGAAAAAGGAGATATTAAATAAGAATAATAAAGGAAATAAAAGAAGTAATTAGAACTTTTTATAAAAAGTAAATATAGAGCTAAGAACTTTACTAGTATTAAGTACTCTACTTAATTAGCGTTTATTCTAGTAATTAAAGGAATTTTAATTCTTAAGATATCTAAGCTATATTCTCTCTATAATTAGTAGCGTTAGGTAGTAGATTCTAGTATTTTATATATATTTTATAGACTTTATAGACTTTATAAACTCTATAGACTCTTTAGACTCTTTATATTAAGATAAGAAGGTAGAAGGGAATAGTAGCTCTTTTATACTTACCTAGCTTATATTTACTAATAATTTAGCTACTGCCTAGAAAAGAACGTCTAGTATAGCTATTATTAGAGTTAAGCTATATAACTAAATTCTAGGCGTATAACTAAATAATATCTATAATATATCTAGTATATAATAATAGCTAACTCTATATATACCTATAAGATAAGTCTATAATATATATCTATTATTATTAGTTAACTAAGCTACTAGTATCTAAAATAATAGAACTATTAGTAAGTAAATCGATTAAGTCTATTTTATAAGTATACTCTTTCTAAAGTCTATATATATACTCTCTTAAATAGAAGATAAAACATTTAAATATACTCTTATAAAGCGTATCTTTTAGTACTCTTAACTATAATAATAATAATAAATAAGATAGTATAAGTAATATATTTTATAGTATATAATTAGAGAATATTTAGTATATTATCTACTTAGTATATAACTTTTAAGATATAAGGTTATAAGATAGAGTACTTATAGTACTATTTATAATAATATTAGGATTTAGGTTTAAAAGGTTTAATTCTATTCTAATTTAAAAATATATTATTACTAACTTTACTTATAATAAGCTAATAGCTTTTTAATATAAATACTATTCTATTACTAAACTTCGCCTACTCTTAGTATTTTATAATTTAAAGTTAAGAGTTCCTTATTTCTAAGCTTATATTAATAAAAGTTATTATTATAAGCTATAAGAAGAGTTATATATTAAATAAAAGAGAACCTTCTAATTTACTACTCTTAAATTTAGAATTTTTAAATACTTCTTTTTTAATTCTCTATATACTACTATTCTAATTACTATAGCTTAAAGAATAAAAGAGATATTAAAACCTCTAATATAAAAGGTATATATATATAGCTTACTTTATACTCTATATTAACTAATATATTAGGTTTCCTTTTTTATTCTTAAATATTCGATTAATTCTTTCTTAGGTATTAAAACTATTTAAAAGGTTTATATAATAAATATTTAATTAAAATACTTATTAAAATTTAACTATTTAATACTTTATTATAATAGCTTTTTAGATATTCTTAAATAAACTATACTTTTAGACAACTTATATATTTTATTCTAGTTCTTATAAAATGTTTTAGAAAGTAGTATATAACTGTCTTTAAAGCTTAATATATAACCGTCTTCTCTAAGTAATTCTAAGAGTAGTATATAATCTATACTATTCTTCTTAAATATCTTATAAAGTAGTATATAATTAGAGCTATCTTTAAATACCTTAGAGAGTAACGTACTATTAGCCTTATTCTCTATAACTAAATTATTTAATTTAATCTTAACTAAAAGAAAGGCCTTTAATAGAAATACTTAATAAAGCTACGATTTATATAGACTAAGAGTAATATTTAAAGAGTAATTTATAGAGTTTAAGAGTATTTGTTTTTTAAGGTATTACTTTACTATATTTAAGTAGTAGAAGGAGGAGAAAGTAAGAGGTAAGATTTAAAGAGCGATTTATAGAGTTTAAGTATATTTGTTTTTAATAGTATTATTACTATACTATATTTAGGTTATAAAAGGAGGAGGTAGGAGGTGATTTTAAAAAGTAATTAATAGAGAGGTATTAGTCTTTTAAGGTATTATAATACTATTTAGAAAAGAATCGCGTTATATAACTAATTGTTTTAGGCTTCTTAGCTATTATATAAAAGTTTCTTAACCTAGTTATTTTAAGTAGTATAATAAGTATTTTCTAGATACTCTATATAGTCTCTTATTAGTTTATTATTTATTTTATTATTCTTATTCTTATTCTTATCTTTAAAAGAATCTAAATTATAATAATCTTATTATAAGGAATAAACTAGTACTATTTTAAATAGTACTTATATTTTATTTATTATAGTTAATAATTTATTAGTATATATTAGTAATATATATTATAAATATTAAAAGATAATATACTTTAAAGCTTTTTCTTATAGAATATATTCTTAAAATCCCTTTTATAGTTTAATAGTAACTCTACGGTTAGAACTCTCTTTATAATATATATCTTTTATAAATACTTCTCTTACTATATTAAAAATTTATTTTAAGAGATTATTAAGGAATTAAGAGTATTATATACCTAGTATCTAATATACTTCTATTTAAGCTTTAAAAAGTTAATTTCTTTAATAGCTTTATTATAGTACTATATTATATTAATACTTAATAGAATTTAAATATTATTAGAGAAGCTAATAGACTTTCTTAGATTATTCTCCTCTAAAACTTATAAGTAAGTACTAAGAGTAACTTTATATAGCTATATTTATTAATTTAACTATAGATTATTATAGAATTAGTACTTCTATAAATAAGAGTAAGAATTAAATAGTATCTTAATCTTCTAAAAACCTAGAAAGGAAAAAAACTTAAGAGAACCTACTTCCTCTTTTAATATTACTAGACTAAACGCTTATAATAAAATAAGCTTAACTTATAGTTAGCTCTTAAATAACTCTTTCTATAACTTTTTAACTTTATAAGCTTTCTTTTATAAGAGTAGAAGATAATAAAATAAGGCCTTTATATAAAGTATAAACTTCTTTATACCTCTTATATTAATATAATTCTAAATATTTTAGACTTCTTAAACTTATTAAGTAGTAAGCTTATAATAAGCTTAAATTACTACTTTAAGCTAATAATAAGTCTATAACTTATTATACTATATATGATTTATACTTTCTAGAAGCTAATTACTATATAACGACTTAGTTTTTTAAAATTTAATATCTAATAATATTTATATATTCTTAAGTAAACTACTTATAGATTAGCGCCTAGATATATACTAAAAAAGAGGTTTCTTAGAAGACTATAGATTATCTTAGTATTAGTATTACTTCTTATAAGAATGTCTAAGAGAGAAGAGAAGAAGTAGAAGAATATCTACCTTTACTATAGTCTTTAAAACTTCTTTTATTTTATCTTAATACTCGAGTTTACTTAGACGTTTAAACTCTAATTAGTATTATTTCTTATAGACTAAAAGTCTATTTAACTTATAAAATAGCCTCTAATCCTTTACCTTTAGCTTAGCCTTATACTTCTTAGTAAACTACTATTATTAAATATCTTAATAAATACTAAGTATAGTCTTTATATTCTCCTCTATACTTATAAGTTTCTAGTAGATTAAGTAACTCCTTATTTCTAGAATAATATTCTTTAATTTTAAAAGAAGTACTTCTATTTTCTAATATCTTTTATTAAGAAACTTACTAAGTTCCTCTTACTACTAAAGACTAATATATTTTATTTATATATTAAGAATAGTTTCTTTTAATAAAGTAGATAATATATAATATATTAAGACTAAGTAGCTTTTTATAAACTAATTGTGTTTAACCTCTTTACTATCTCTAAGACTAAGGTATAACGTCTAACTTAGGCCCTAGTATAGTTAATAGAATAACGTATATAAGTATTAATAGAATATATTTATTATAAATTATACTTAACTTATAATATTAGAGTAGAATTAATTAATATATAATATATACTTATATATAATATTATATTAGAAGATAATATATACGTTACTTAGAAGTTTATTAAAGATTAATTAAGGAAGGTAGGTTATAACTTAAAATATCTTACTATAATATAAATTAATTAATCGTAGTATAGTACTATAGTAGTAAATAGCATTTATTAGGCTTATTTAGTCTAAGCTCTTAAACTTGTCTTAACTCTTCTTTTCTATAGCTACTACTTAAAAGTAGTATAAGTATCTAGTATTATAGTTAGATAGAATTTAATACTTAGCTAATAAGAGAATATATAAGACTTAATACTCTTAGAGTATATTTAGAACTTAATATTATAATAATAGAGGGGTTTATAGTACTTAATACCCTACTATTAGGTTTTAGAAGATAGTTAAGATATAGTTCTATACTAAAGAGAGGACTTAATACTTAGCTAAAGTTTAAGATATAATTAGTATTAAATCTAGGTCTTATATAAAGAATTTACTAATAGATTATTTTTAAATAAAGTAGTTACTCTTTTCTTACTTTCTTTTTTTACTAAAAATTACTATCTTAGCCCTAGTTATATAGGTTTTTAAGCCTAGTATTACTAGGCTCTTAAAAGAAGTAAGCTAGGTAGACGTATTATAAAGATAGTAAAATAGTCTAACTATTCTCTTTAGATACTAATATAACTTAGCTATTAAACATTTCTTAATATATCTTCTTAGAATAGAGCTAATTATAGTATATATATCTCTAGCTCTTTTTAAGATTAAGAATATAATAATAAGTATAGTATATAATATATCTTTAGAAACTAGTAGTCTATAAAAATTATAATAGCTTACCTATTATAGAAATATTATAGAAAAGCTTAAGTAATTTAATATTAAATATATACTTAGACGAAATTAGACTACTTAGGAAAAATCTATCTTTAATAACTATATATAGTCTTATATACTTATAACTATAATATATAATACTTACTTTATAAGTATTATCTAATAAGTATTAAAAGGCTTTATAAAGATAATTTAAGATATACTAAGAGTATAATATATAACTTTAGATATAGATAATATATACTAAGATAGCTATAAGTAGTAGAAGTATTTATTAAATAAGACTTAGCTAAGAAGTAGTATTATCTTAGTCTAATTAGATTTATATACTTCTTAATTAGTATAATTTATTTAGGTTTCTTAAGTAGACTAAATAATAATATCTTCCTAATCTTACTTAGATCTATTATCTCTCTCTTCTTTATTAGCGTATTCCTACTAGTAATTGTTATCCTCTTAATTAAAGAATTAATAATTATCTAAGAGGTATTAGTATCTAGAGAGATACTTAAAAGTAAATAGAGTTAACTTTCTATTATACTTATAAAAGACTCTTTACTATTACTAAATATACTACCTAGTTTTACTAAAAGTAGCTTTATTAAATATAGTAAATCTATAAATAAGAAAGCTAGTATAAGAGTATACTTTTCTAGTTTTTTAGATAAGTATAATAATAAGAATAAATTAGAATAAGATAAATAGTATTATTAAGTATAGTTAGAGATCTTATATATAAGGAACCTAGACGAACTATAAGATAAGGTTATATAGGTAAGTGAACTAGTTACCTTATAATATAGTAAGTTTAAGCTTCTTCTTAATTCTTAAATTTAATACTCTACTACTAATCTACTATCTAAGGAAGTAATCTATCTCTTCTCTAAAATACTAATATATCCTTTAGTTTTAGCTATAATTCTAATTTATTACTAGTTATCTAGTTCTTATAAGCCTAGAGACTAGTATAAATTTAGTATATATCTTTCTTTTTTCTTTATCTTACTTATTTACTTACTACCTAGTACTAGATACCTCTTCTACTTACTCTACTAACTCTATTAGCCTATTTTCTATAAGATAATACTATTATATATAGATAATTATAAAACTAAAATATTTAATAAATCCTAGTAATTATAAGCTTAGAATATTTAATAAAGATAGGTTCTACGAATAGATAATAACTAGTAACGCTTATTTTCTATAATATCTTTTAAATATAAGTATATATATTTAGTACTAGGTTAATTATTATATAAAGGTTATTAAATTAAAAGAGAATAAAAGATAAGAGTAATTTAAATAGTTCTCTAGTACGATCTTATAGAAAACTAGTCTAGCTTATAATCGTTATTTAAATCTAAGTAGCTATAGTTTAGAATCGATACTACTAAAAGATATTAGTAATAGTAGCTTAGATTTTAAATTTTAGTTTTAAACTATAGTATAAATATAAGAGAAGGTAAGATTATAGTCGTTTTAATAGATATATATATATTAAGAGATATCTATTCTTTTACTACTAACGAATAATAGTAATAAAAAAGAACTAGTTTATATTAAAAGTAGTTCTTAATATCTAGTAAGCCTAATGTCTAAATAATAGGAGCACTAAAGCGTAGTAGCTTTATAACTTATTTTCTAATTTTATATATTAACTTAGTAGATAATAAGAGTAATAAGCTAAAATAGCTAATCTTAGAGTAATTCTCTACTTAGTAGATATTAAGAGTAATATATTATAAAGAATAATCTAGCCTTATTCTCTACTTAGTAGTAAATAGGAGTAAAAGAGCTATAATAGCTAGCTTAGTCTAATTATCTACTAAGTTAAGAATAAGAGTAAAAGAGATATTATAAATAGTTTAGTCTAATTCTTTACTAAGTAGAGAATAAGAGTAATAAGCTTTAGTAAATAGTTTAGTCTAATTCTCTACTAAGTAGAGAATAGAAGTAATAAGCTTTAGTAAATAGTTTAGTCTAATTCTCTACTAAATAGAGAATAGGAGTAATAGAGCTATAATAGCTACCTTAGTCTAATTCTCTACTAAGTAGAGAATAAGAGTAATAAGGTTTAGTAGCTATTATAAGCTAATTCTCTACTTAGTAGAGAATAAGAGTAGAAGAGATATAATAGCTAGCTTAGTCTAATTCTCTACTAAGTAGAGAATAAGTATAAAAGAGCTATAATAGCTAGCTTAGTCTAATTCTCTACTAAGTAGAGAATAGGAGTAGTATACTTTAGTAAAAAGTTTAGTCTAATTCTCTACTAAGTAGGGAATAGAAGTTTTAGTACTATAATACCTAGCTTAGTCTAATTCTCTACTAAGTAGAGAATAAGAGTAATAAGCTTTAGTTGCTATTATAAGCTAATTCTCTATTAAATAGAGAATAGAAGTAATAGTACTATAATACCTAGCTTAGTCTAATTCTCTACTAAGTAGAGAATAAGAGTAATAAGGTTTAGTAGCTATTATAAGCTAATTCTATACTAAGTAGAGAATAGAAGTAATAGTACTATAATACCTAGCTTAGTCTAATTCTCTACTAAGTAGAGAATAAGAGTAATAAGGTTTAGTAGCTATTATAAGCTAATTCTCTACTAAGTAGAGAATAGAAGTAATAGTACTATAATACCTAGCTTAGTCTAATTCTCTACTAAGTAGAGAATAAGAGTAATAAGGTTTAGTAGCTATTATAAGCTAATTCTCTACTTAGTAGAGAATAAGAGTAGAAGAGATATAATAGCTAGCCTAGTCTAATTCTCTATTAAGTAGAGAATAAGAGTAGTACGCTTTAGTAAAAGGTTTAGTCTAATTCTCTACTAAGTAGAGAATAGAAATAGTATACTTTAGTAAATAGGTTAGTCTAATTCTCTACTAAGTAGAGAATAGAAGTAATAGTACTATAATACCTAGCTTAGTCTAATTCTCTACTAAGTAGAGAATAAGAGTAATAAGGTTTAGTAGCTATTATAAGCTAATTCTCTACT